>ML103739.1:0-93771 GCA_003697995.1 Taxidea taxus jeffersonii | reverse complement strand
GAAATAAGTCAATCAGAGAAAGACAACTATAATATGATCTCCCTGATATGAGGAAGTGGAGATGCAACGGGGGTGGGGGTTAAGGGGGTAGGAAAAGAATAAATGAAACAAGATGGGATCAGGAGGGAGACAAACTAAAAGAGACTCTTAATGTCATAAAACAAACTGAGGGGGGTGGGGGGAGGGTGGTTGGGAGAGGGTGGTGGGGTTATATTATATGTTTAAATAAAAGAAAAAGATACAAATGTAGTGATCCAAAGGGGCACATGCACCTGAATGTCTAGAGCAGCAATGTCCACAATAGCCAAATTATGGAAAGAACCTAGATGTCCATTAACAGATGAATGGATGAAGAAGATGTTGTGTATATGTATACAATGGAATAGTATGTAGCCATCAAAAGAAATGAAATCTTGCCATTTGCAATGACATGGGTGGAACTAGAGGGTATTATGCTGAGCAAAATAAGTCAATCAGGGAAAGACAATTATCATATGATCTCCCTGATATGAGGAATTTGAGAGGCAGGGTGGGAGTTTTGGTGGATAGGGAAGGATAAAATGAAACAAGATGGGATTGGGAGGGAGATAAACCCTAAGAGACTCTTAATCTCACAAAACAAATTGAGGGTTGCCGGAGGGAGGGTGGTTGGTGAGGGTATGTGCTATGGTGAGTGCTGTGGAGTCTGTAAACCTGATGATTCACAAACCTGTACCCCTGGGGAAAATAGTACATTATATGTTAATAAAAGTAATTAAAAAAAAAATTCTGCCTCCATTTTTCAGCCAACATTCTTGGTTTAATGTGTCAGCCTCATTCTCAGTAGTGGGCTCAGGTCTCACATTCCCACACAGCAAAATCCAGGGGAGGAGAAAGATCTTCATGAGCCCATTCTTCAGTTAGCCTTTGTCTATAGGGAAAGGCCTTTTACTGCATGGCTTATGTCTGGTTTTATAAGCCAATTATTGGCAATACTCATGATTAAGAGTAATCACGGTCAAATTTGAAAACCATATGGCATAACACACATAGGCAAAAGGTGGAAAAATGTTGAAAGCAAGAATATAATGCTTTTCTTTTACTTTGCATTAAACTAATGATGCCAAGGCACTTTTTTTCCAAGGCAGATTTTTAAAAAGTTCATTACTATGGTTGAAGCCAAAATCTCTTCCCATTACCTGATTCAACAAGCACTAAATTGTCTTTTCTTTCTTTTTTTAAAGATTTTATTTATTTGAGAGAGACAGAGGGAGGGAGAGAATGAGCAGGGCAGGGAGGAGCAGAGAGAGAGGGAGAAGAAGGCTCTCCGCTGAGCAGGGAGCCCGATGTGGGGCTGGTTCTCAGGACCCTGGGATCATGACCTGAACCAAAGGCAGACTCTCAACTAACTGAGCGACCCAGGCCTTCCAAGCTCCAAATTTTCTTATAAGTATTTGTACAAAATGAAATGTATCTGTAGTTGTCACATTTAAATATGGGCCAAGTTATAAAAGATTCTCTTGGAACAAATGCGTATGGTGTTTGTGGTTTGTTAAAATGTTGTAGAACCTGAATATTTCTATTGTATCACAAATGATAACACTTCAGAGAATCAGAGTTGGATGAGGATATTTTAGGGCAGTACCTGTGAAAACTGATCCCTGCTCTTTGGGCAGGTGTTTGCCTAAAGTTGACTGGCATTGGCCAAGTGTCTTTCACTGGAAGAGAGAAGATTTGAGATCTCTTCTGTAAGCTAGGTGTGTGTTTTAGTTTATTACCTGTGCCACTTCTGGGGAAAGATTCAATGTGATACTATTAGTGATTTGTAGATACAGAGAAGCAGGTTTTTGTTTTTGTTTTTGTTTTCCCAGAGAGAAGATGATGGAATTTTAAAATTATGACAGAATGGTTCATTTCCTTATTCACAGGAGGGACAGTTGGACCTTCTGGGGTTGGGGTAAAAGGTTACGTTTTTTCCTCCCCACTGTGGAATTGGAAGGAGAGGGGTCAGAAATCCTGGGAAAAGAGAGCAACAAGGGGGTATGGAGGAATCCCACTTGGTTTTCCACGATGCCATATTTGCAGAGATGTCAAAACAGTGGACTCTGGTTGTAAAGAGACCTGCCATTTACTGGCTGTGTGACTCTGTCCTGCCTTTGGCATCTCTGACTTTCATTTGCTCATCTGTAAAGTAGGAAAGGGGGTTCCTGCCTCACTCTCATTCTGCTGTGTTTCTTTCTTTCTTAACCTATCCCAGTCATTCCCTATTTTATTTCATTTGTTGCTCTCACTCATTACCTGTCCTCCAGAAGAGAACATCAACTCCACGATAGTAGCACCTTGGACTCATTCACTGTGATGCTCCCCGAGTCTCATACAGTGAAGACAGAAGAAAATAAAGATGTAATTTAAGGAATAATGTCTTTGACTAGACAAGAGGGGATGGAGTCAAGGAGACAAATGGAAAAGAGGGGAAGGAAGGGGGTACATACAGCTCAGTGCTTCTCTCCAATTTAGGGCACAAATAAGTCTGGTGGGGATCTTGTTAATAGGGCAGGGTCTAACTCAGTGGGGCTGCGGTGGGGCCCAAGAGTCTGAATTTCTGACAATCTCCCAGGTGACGTCAAGGCTATGTGGTAGGGACTAAACTTTGACTAGAGAAATCATTGAGCCACACAGTGTGGCAGGGGGACTAGGGGGCTGTGTTTTTCATAAGCTTCCCAGGGGACGATGAGGCATATCATAGTTACAGGATACCAGGGTTAATGAAGAAGAAAAGAGACAGAGGAAGCACGGAGGGACTAACTGGGTTGGAATCAAGTAAAGATCTAATGATAGTCAAAGAGGTTCAGAGTAATGTACGGTAATGCTAACATTAAATTTGGGGATCCTCTAATATAAGCTTTTATTAGGTCAAGGAAAAATGAGGCCTTCAGCACAGATTCCAATATTGCTAAATTTAACATCACTTTAAATGAGAAAAGATGCATCCCATCCAATTGAATGCCTGCATATTCTGGTCACCTGAACTTGAATGCCTCCAAACTTACGGGCAAACACTGCAAAGAACTTGAAGAGCTCTCTAATACCCACTGCTATTTTATCAAGAACCCAGTATGTCTAACAAATGAAATTTGCCTCCCTGGCAAAGTAATAGAAGATAACAAGAATGAGGCAGCCGGCATGTGTCGGCTTCAATAAGCTTTTCTTCTTCATATTTGCAAATCAAATTTCTTTGCAAGGTTCTATTTAGACTGCACTATCAATGGCTTAATATTAATAACAAAGAGTGGGAAGAACATATTAGGCAATATTTTGTAGGTCTTTGGCCTTGGGCCACCATTCTATACTATTTTTTACATGATGTTAACGATGAGAAAGAGCACAGTCATTAGATCTACAAAGTTGGCAGGGCTGGTATTTCATGGGCACAATCTAAAATTAAATTGTATTTAAGGTGAGGCAGGATATTAATACTCACCTAATCAGTATTTTGTTGACTGATTATATAACCATCGCATCTGAACAGGACTTCACGCATATGGAACACATTTTTGAGCATCCACTGGGAAGGGCCCTACGATGGGTGCTGGGCAGAGTAGACGGAGGACTTGAGTGCTGACTTCAGGGTGCTTGCAGCCCCACGAAGAAGAAGGGACAAGCACCCAAGTATAGGAAACAAGGTGCAAAGGGTTGCAGCCTATCCGAGGTGTTGGGAGAAGCCCAGGGCATTGTGGGAGATGGTGAGGACGTGAATTTGGACTTGGTTTTGGAATGCAGCAATGGTCTTCGAAATGCAAAGTACATTTGGCCTCTGCTCTCATAGACCATTTATGTTGCATCCAGGTGCTGTTCCAGATTTCGTGGGTCTTGCCATGTATATATAATTTCACGGTTCCCTTTTTGGGAAAAACAGTTCAAGGAAGTGCCCCTGCAAGGGAGGGACAGAGAAGTTCCAGTGTCAACGTACCTCTAAGAAGAGCTAGATGTATAGGTTAGCATAGTTTTTAGTACCAAGAGTCTGCACTCATCAAATTGTGTACTCGAGTACCACTGACATAAATTATGATGCAATATTCTACCGCTGCTGAACAGAATGAAGGTGAGCTGATCCTATGTATTGATGCAGAACAGTCCCTGTGACACTATCAGGGGACAAAAGCCAAGTGCAGAACAGTGTCTATAGTGTGCTCTTATTTATTTTAGAAGGGAAGGGGCCGTGTATCCACAAAGACCCTGACATAGCGAAGAGCTCTGAAACCAGCAACATTGTTGCCTCCAGGAAGGGGCGCCTAGAGAGGAGTCAATGGCGAAGGGTGACCTTCTTTTCCCCTCCCACCTCCTACATTGGTTGAATGCTGACCACGTACACTTAGAACATTTCTGAAAACAAAGTTTAAAAGCAGCCGCAACTCAAAGCCTTGAACGGATCCAGGGTGAAGTTCTGTTTGGCTGTTGCATGGGGTGAAGGGGTGGCCGCGTGCTGAAGAAGATCTTTTACGGAGGTGTTGGGTGGCCAGTGCATGGAGGGTTCCCCAATACAGTAGCCACGTTTGGCAGACCTTGGCAGGAGGGATTGGAGTCAGGAGGCTGGTTCTGAGCCTTTGGTGACTGCAGTTGCCCGCCCGGGCACCTACAAGGAGGCTCTGACTGGGTTGTGTAGGGAACATAAGCAAAATGATGGGAGAGACTGGGAAGGCGGACACATCCGAGTCAGGGAAGGCATCAGCCCTGGAGGGACACGATGCAGAAAGGGGCCACAGGGGACAGAAGACATAAACCCAGTCTGGTTGGGGAAATGAGTGATGAGGGGTATGTCCTGAGCACTTTTCCATTACCGGTGGGTGATGGGTGTGAATTGTCTTACCAAGCTCTATCCATTCCGGGAGGCTCTGGTCGCCATCAGCCCTTCAAAACTTCTTCTGGATGCTTCAGAGACCCCTTTGGTGAGAATCCCTGGGGCTTTATCAGAGACTGTCACACTTATCTTCTGAAAATAGGGAGGGAAGCATAAAACTCATTGGATTGCATGGAGATGAAGCCCCGCTCAGTGCACATCTGCTATGAGAGGCAGGAGTGGGATAGGGTGAGCAGTTCAAGAAGGGGCGGCTCACAGGGCCCTGGGGGAGCTCTCCCCACCCCCACCCCCACAAGACATGATCTGGCGGCTCCCTAGGAAAGGTTCCCGGACTCTGCTGCAAATAATCCAGCCTCCCTGAGGATGTTTCACAATGTTTTCATTAAAGACAGAGATATTTTGTTCTTCGGACGTCAGGATGGAAAGCGAATTCTTCCTGGTCACGGTAACTCAAGACCTTCACTTGACCTTGAAAAGCTGAGGGCATACTTTCCAGAGAGCTTGTTTCCCCAGAGGCGGGCCTAAGGGTTCCCAGGAGAACAGGAGCCCGGTGTGAGAGGGTGGCATCTGAAAGACCAGATAAAATGGGCAGAGTCAGTCCCGAGGCCTTTTTTGTGAGGCCCTAGAGCAGGGCCTTTCCAGTCTGGCCGTGACCTTGGCTTGGCTTGCGGAATATGATTCTCAAAATGGGCACTAGGACCAGGTGTTAGAGAATCACCTGGAAATGCTGTGAAAAATCAGATTCTGGGGATCCACTGTGGTACTAGTGGACAATACCCTTGGAGGGGGTGGCTGGGAATCTGCATTTCAACAGAAGCCCTCTGGTGGGTCTTCTGCCCATTGAAGCTGGCAACCAGTGTCTTCCTGGTATAGGATTGCTCTCCCTTTCTGTCCGTTTCACTCCCTCCAAGTAGCCTTCCCTTCCCAACCTTCCTCTCAGCTCTTGCTGGGTTCCACGCCTGTTGTCTTTGCCCCTCCAGCCAGGGCTCCCCTCCAACGAGGCACTTGCTGTGCTCCCTTGTCAACGCTCACGCATCTTTCCTCCACTGGACTGAGCATTTTTGGGGGCCAGGAGCTATGTATTTTATTTTTGTGTGCCCTGTTCTAGGATTCTAGGTATCAAACACCTCACCAAAGAGCTCTCGATGCCAGGGGTTGGGCAGGGCTGGGGTGAGATTTGTTCTCAATCAGTGCAGAACAACGGGTTTCAAAAATGCTGAATGGAATCAGGTCAGCTCCGTGATTTTTCTGATTTCTCCTTAGCCTTTTGTGTCCTCAGCAGGGATCTGGAAATAGCACGTGTATGAGCTCATTCATGGCGGGACGTTTTGTGTTTTTGGCTTGGATCTCCCCTGGGTGTCTTTGGCCCCCATGCCATTGTGTCACTCCCCACTTCTGAAGATAACTAGAAGTTTAGGTTACTATTGGCAAAATTCGGATATGAAAAACAGAGTAGGTTAAACCTGAGTTTCACACAAAAATGACTGCCAAGCCCTGGACTTACATGAGCTGACTACACCAGAGATGGGAAAACAGGTCAGTGACAAATTTAGGTCCTGATTTCATCCTGTAGTCTGGAAGCCAGCCAGCAAGTCAGAACAGCTCAAAGAGCAGAGAGAGAGTGTTTCTCTCCTCCTTGCATTCTGCTTGGAGGCTCTTAGACCCCATCCTTCGGCAAGAGATGTTAAGGACTTGAGTGGTTTACAAAACACGTTAAAATGAATTCAAATCAGGTTGTAGGTGGTTTTGATGAAAGTTGTTGAACCAGCATCAAACAGGCCCCAGAATCATTTCTGGAATTTATTCACCTTTGTTCTTTCAAAGATCGATAGATTTTCTCTAGAGCCTGAGGTTTTATGGGCTGGAAAAATGAGGATCTGAAATCAGCAAGTTTTTGAATGATCTCTAGTATTTGCAAGTGCTCGAAGTGCGTGGCCAGCCAGCTTCCCATGTAATGCACAGAGCCAAGTTTTAGAATCCGGAGGAAGAGGACAGCCTGGCACTGAAGTCCACACTGCGACTCTGGGCTCACCCCTGGACCCTCTGTAGGCTCCGGAGATGCTAATTTTCTTCTCCCACCAAGCCTCCCTCAGGGCTTGGCCCCTGTGCCTCTCCTTCTGCCCATTTAGAGTTCTGCCTTTGCTTGCAGGTGCGATGGGGATTCGGCTCATTAGTGAACATCCTTGCAGTCAGCTGGAAACATTCAGGGGTCCAGGAAAACATAACTGAGGCTCGATGTGTGCGTTTTAAGTCACATGCCGTCTACAGGCAGGTGGCGGATGTGAGTGGCTCATGGGCTTGCCTCTTGAACCCCACTCCCCAGGTAACTACTCTGCTTGAGGTCCTGGTGGAAACTTCTTTCTTCCTTTGGATGCTTTTAAACGTCTATCCATGCTTTCCTGGGGCCCCGCCTCACTTCCGGTGCTGGCTGCCCATCATCAGGGTCATTCTTTTCCACCCACGTGGGACCAAGGTGGACAGTGGTACCCAGGAGGGGCTCAGACCCTGCAGGTGTGCTCCCAGCCAGCAAGGACACATGGCACCTGCTACACTGGTCAGTCTCTCAGAGCACTTTTTTGTGTTCATATTCTTTGCTTTGGGTTGCATCACCAAGTGCCCTTTTAGTCTCTAGGTCCTTCGGTGTGCTGGGCCCAAGAAGCAGGCAGTGGTTTTGGAGTGGGAACAAGCTCTTCCTTCCAGCATGCATACAAACTGCCTCTGCCTCCTCGTCTATCCCTCCAGAAGATTCTCCTAGTTTCTGGATCTCATCACTGGGACATTATATCTGGGCAGTGTGAGAGTGCTTATGCAGATCGTAGAATAAATAATTGTAGGAAGGACTATTTGGACTGATAGTTTTGATATATTGGTTGGGTCAGTGATATCAGATTTCCCTCTGGCTGTCAGACCTACGATCCTGAGTCTCACTCAAGTCTGGTTGTAGCAGGTTATGTCATTCATGTGTGATTCATGAATGTAATTGGCTCATCTTTTTAAAAAGATTTTATTTATTTCAGAGAGAGACAGAGAACATGAGTGGGGGGGAGGGGCAGAGGAAGAGAGAAAATCTTAAGCAGACTCCACGCAGAAAGCAGAGATCAACACAGGGCTCGATCTCACGATCCTGAGATCATGAACTGAGCCGAATCCAAAGTCAGACGCTTAACCAGTGGAGCCCCCGACATGCCCCTGTGATTGGCTCCTCTTAATGATTTGTTCATGCAGAGTAATATATTTTCATTTTGAGAAAGATTTTAATGCTATACACTTGAAGGTTGAACTGTCAGACTTAAAGGACAATTTGATGAGGATTTCCCCTGAAAATTGGGGAATTTTCTTCCAGCTTTGGCACCTCGTAGCTACCTCACTTTCAGTATTTTATTTACTGATTCTCAGCGGTCTCAAGCTAGAAGTGGGTGCTAATAAGAAGAGTCACAACCCACTGTTCACATCGTGCAGTCAGGTGCTTATCCAAGTACGCTGTGTGAGAGAATCGCCCGGAGAAGGCGTAAAAACACAAGATTCCCAGACCCGGTGCCCAGGAGAGGTTCTGACTGGTCAGTCAGGGGTAGGCCCAAGAACTTGCATTTCTGAAAGATGCCAGGTCGGCTCCTGAGGAGTGCTGGCATAGTCTCGAATGAGCAGTTCTCAGAGCTTCTTATGAAACGGGATCACGTGCTTGCATCAACCACAGATCCTTAGGCTCTGTCTTCGGAGATGGGATTCTGTCAACGTGGGAGGGACCTGAGGACTTCTGTTCTTCATAAAACTTCCAGGAAAATCTTGGTTGTTGCTCTTGTCCTTCACATCCTTTCGTTTTTCCCTAATTTTAGACTCAGAAATGTTACCCAAACTAGGCTTCACGTATGCCCCTCACCCAGCTTCTCCTGATGCTTACTGTTCACCTCATTTTAATATAATCATTAAAAAGGGCAGAGTGGTGAGGTTACGAGATTATGAACTAAACAACCTACCCCTCGAAAAAGTCTGACACAACGGGTGTGTGGGAGGCTGAAGGATGGCCCCAAAGATGTCCACGTGCTAAGCCCCAGACCGTGTGGCTGCCCCCTTCTGTGGAAAAGTGGAACCACATAAATGTACTAAGAGACTGGGAGGTGGAGAGATTGTCCTGGATTATCTGGATGGACCCGATGCACTTACAAGGCCCTTGTAAGGGATGAAAGAAGAAAATTCATCATTGGAGAAGACAATGTCCTGGTGGGAGCAGAGAGAGGTTAGACATGTTGATGCTGGGTCCTGAACTGAGGAATGAGGACCGTCTTTTGAAGCTGGAAAAGGCAAGAAGGAAGAACCAGCATATCCCAACCCCTGGATTTTGGCCCTATAAGGCTCGTTTTGGATTTTTGGCCTCCAGACTATAAGGGATAAAAAAATGGTATTGCTTATGTCACTATGTTTGTGGTAATTAATGACAGCGGCAAGAGGAAACCAATCCCTGGTGTGTCCATAGTGCTTGAGAATCCCTGACCTCCCCAGGGTTGTTGAGGGATTCCCATAAGAGAACTTAAATGAAAGTGACTGGCTTCATAATCATAATCAGTAGGGGCTCACTGAAAAGTGACAGCAAAAGCAAACATTAAGAGGGCTCTGTATGCTTGCCTAACTATTGGGGCTGTTTTTCACTGTTTGAGACAGAATGTTAGCTTAATTGGGGAAAAACAGACAGGATAGTTGTCCTGGGAGGTTATAGATGGACTTTGCTCTTTGCTCCTTGTCCCTTTGGTCTCTGTTCCTGAAGACCGCTCAGGAGACTAAAGCTTCTTCTAAAGACAATGCTTTGATGTTTGCTGTTTCCTTATCTTTACTGAGAATGGAATGGTTTTGTTTACAACACACACACATTTTAGAGGTTTGCATCCATTGGTATACTTTCTTGTTTTGTTTTGGTTTGGTTTTTTAAAGATCTTATTTATTTATTTGACAAACAGAGATCACAAGTGGGCAGAGAGGCAGGCAGAGAGAGAGGGGGAAGCTGACTCCCCGCTGAGCAGAGAGGCCCATGTGGGGCTCGATCCCAGGACCCCGGGACTATGACCTGAGCCAAAGGCAGAGGTCTTAACCCACTGAGCCACCCAGGTGCCCCTACTTTCTTATTTTGAATTAGAGTTTTTAAATACAGTGCTTCCATTTAGATTTGGGCTACCTTTTTGATCTCTATTTGTGACCTTAGTTTCCTTTTCACTATTCATTTTAATCCAATCTTTTGATTTCTTTTATTGATTTGAATCTTTGATATTTCTTTCGCTACATTATAATTCAACTGTACTGATTCCTGTTTTTCTCTCTAATGATAATATTTTTCTTATTTTGTTCATTGTATTTTTTTTAGCAACAATGTTAGCCTACATTGAACTTACTATCTTTGTTTTGATACAGCTCCCATTTATGCTTTCCTTTTGTTTTGTTTAATCTTGTAATCTGTTTTTATGATTGCAGCAGGAAGTCTGGTCTTCAAGGGGGTAGGGAAACTACTTTACCACAAATGGAGAATATATTGGCTTCTTCTGTCCCCAGCCAATTCTGCAGGTGTCACTCTTTTTTTTTTTCTATAAGTTTTTATTTATATGCCAGAGAAACAGAGCACAAACAGGGGGAGCGGCAGGCAGAGGGAGAAGCAGACTTCCTGCAGAGCAGGGAGCCTGAGGCGGGACTCAGTCCCAGCATCCCAGGATCATGACCTGAGCCAAAGGCAGATGCTCAACTGACTGCAGGTGTCACTCTTAATAAAAGTCATATTCTACTCAATGTTGGTTCCCAAACACACATACGTCACTGGGCACATGTCTAAAACACTTTTGAAGGACAATCATGATTGTTGCTGAAGGAAGGCAATGAGAAATGACAGTGTTCACTGACGTCATAAATGACCACTAATGATATTCAAAAGCCTCTGGGGAGGCTGTTCTCAGGGATGGTTGAAGTTCTTTCCCTCAGTGCCCCTGAAGGCTGATACTCTTCTCTTGGTAGGGCCAGAGGTATGGGAAAGTTCCAGATGTTCTTCAAACACTTTGGCTATTCTTCCAAATTCTATTTTCACAGGTTTGTACGAAATCTAGACTTTTGCAGATACATTTCTTCACAATCAAGATTTTGACTCTCTGTCAGTTGGGTTTCTCGGTTATGATAAACAAAGCTGAAACCAGGGACAGTATTTTCAAAATATATGGGGAATAGCTTCCAGAAGCTTTTGGATGGAGCAGGCTCAAAATGCAGGCAGGACCAAGGGTTACTGGGTATCTGGAATTCTTATTCAAGATCACACCATAGACATAGTCTGGTTGGGGAGTCACCACTGGCAATAGATTCACTGCCCTGTCAAGGCCAAGGACTCTTGAAGTCAATAGCTTTAGTATAACCTTGGTACCCTTCATCCCCACTTCCCAAGATTTGAAATTTTGTATAGAAGCATTCAGCTGGCTAGGCCTTAGCCATCTTCTCTTACTCCAGCAGCCAGGGATAGGAAGAGGGTAAACCTCCCTTGGGCTTCCATTGTGGGAGGCAGATTCTTAAAATAGGAAGGGTGTGCAAATGATGGGCAGTCAGAATATTACAGATATGCACTTATAGATGCTCCTTCAGTAACCAGAGTATAAAGGCAGTGGAAGATGTTTGGGGTGAAGATGGGGACATGTTCGTGTCTATGCTCTTCAAGCCACAACATATCAACCACTCTCTGTGCTCAGTGTTTTTAAGTCTGGTATTGTTTTCTAAAGTCTCTTCACTATTGATCCTTAAAATAAAAAATCTGTAGTTTATCCATCAAGAGGACAACTTTCCTTGTCTCTTATCTGATCATATGTTGTTAAAGCTAGAAGGGGTCTTAGAGACCAAGGCATCTATTCAGTAAGGATGTATTTTGGCTGTCCATGATGGAATGTCCAAGTGAAAATGGCTGAGAATAGAATGAGATCAAATTGTTTAATAACTTCGAGGGTTGGTAATTCAGCAGCTCGAAAGGTAGAAGCACTATGGATCAGATTCTAAGATATAACCCTCTTATCTTCCTTGTCCTTGTGCTATGATGGCCACCACAGCTCTGGGCATGAGAGCTTCCAAAGGCATATAGAAGGGAAATTTATTTTCAGTAGTAAGGAGCACCTTCCCCAGAAGACCCTACGCAGAATGATGAGTTTCCTTCGACCAAGACCAGATAGATGCTCATTTCCTAACTACAGAGGAGGCTACAGAAGTGAGATGGTTGTTTCTAGCCTCTATTGTGGGAGATGAGCTCCACCAGCAAGAAAGGGGCAGGGTGAAGGGGGAGAGGAATGACTCCTGGCAACCAGCAGTCTTTGATTTAACATCCAATGTGGCATGTGACTTTCAAGGAAACTGAACTGTAGCAGGAGTTAGACAATTTGTCCAAAGTCACAAGATTAGTCAACAGCAGATCCAATAATAGAGCTGGGGGACTTGGTGGAGTTCCTTCTATTTTGTTCAGCATTCCTTTAATATTCAAGGGACTCCTATCTGTCAAAAAGTCTTATCTGAAGGGAAAAAAAATGATGTTTACTTTGCAAGTTTTCCATATCATCAGACACATCATATTACATGACATTTGTGATGTAACCAAAGGATAGTTGAATTTGTAGAATAATGGGAATTTATAATGGATTTTATATCAGGGAAGATTTTATTTTCTATCTTCCGTGGCATGATTTTTCAAAGCACTGTATTGTGTACAAGTGGAGAATTTGCCATCAGCATTGAATTTTTTTTTTCCCCTATAGCTGAGATAAGGGCTAACATACCGGGAGGAGGGAAACTTTAAGAGATCATGTAGGTATGAAAAAGAAAACAAATTATATTGTTGTGAGGCAGGGTCAATCCAATCTTGCAAGCTGAAAAGAGGGCAATGCAAAGACTCCTGGGCTCCTCTCTCGACCCTTTGTGAAGGGCATTTTGGGACACCCAATTCTCTTTGCCCACTTGTCTTGATGGTACTCAGTGTTACGGCCAACCACGGATGGAGGTTGTCTGAGCACCCTCTTTCATGATTGCTGCAGAAGTGGGCAATCATGGTTGCTAGATGATCCATGTGGGTTTTGCTTTGTTTCAATGCTAAGTACGTTCTGAAGGTTGAGAGCCTAAAGTAAATGAGAACAAAAGACTTGTGGGAGGCAAGTGAACAGATGTGAAATGAATTTAAACAACAACAACAAAAAAATCTGTAATAATTGGAAAAGAGGAAGTGAGGAGGGACTGATCTTGGTCTCTAACATCCTATAGATATTTCATGGTTAGGAATACAGAGGCTGGGACCACTGAAGGATGTTTCTTTCCCTGCCCTTATCCAGATTTCTTGAAGATTACATCCTGTCCAGATCCCATGTAGACAGCCCTACATACTCTGGTATCTTAATAATTTCTGGGTCCAGATAATTGGGTTATAAGTGAATACCTTATCCAGTATCTGTCTGTGCATTGGTTAGTCAGCAAATTTCATAGCTTGACTTGAAGAGATGAGTTGGACCAGTCAGACTCTGGCTCACCTTTCTTTTCCTGTTTCCTCCTTCATACTTGGATTGAAGAACTAAGACTGATAATAGTTGGTGATGGGTAGAAGGGGAGAAACTGTACAGAGTTAGGCCTGCTGGCCACATGGAGCCACGTGCAAGGTGCATTAGAAGAAGCTGGCTTAGGACATAAGATGGACTAAACTCAGGGGAACAGGAGTTATAAATCCTCTCATACCTGTGAGAGAAAGAGAGGGATGGAGAACAAAGGGATGCTACCTTTGATCATTCCAGTTTCCAGTCAAGATGTCACTGAATGGCCATCTACTCTTTACTTCCTGCTCTTGGTCCATGAAATATGTGTATTCATTAATGCTACTTTGTGTTGATATTAGTATATTTCTACTTCTTGTAACCAGAAGAGATGAAAGAGACCAGGTAACTGGATGCATTATAGCCTGAAAATTCTTTGCCGGAGGCTTTGTATTTTGAGCTAAACTTTATCTTCTCTTGGGGTCTTCTTTAAAAAGTGTTATCCTTGAAATGCAATACTCACATATTACTGTAGTTCTTCCATAATGGAAAACTCTTAGTCTATCGGGGAAGACAGATTATAGGTAAAGAGAAAAGGGAAGTTAGTGATGGATTTATTCATATAAATATGAACTATTTTCTAAGCAATGCTTTAGAACTGAGCCTTTGGAGAGAGCAAAGCACTGAGAGGAGGGCGGAGGAGATCCAGAAGCAAATAATGATGGCTTTGTCATTCTCACTAGGGCACTGGTCACAACAAGTGAGCCCTAAGACCGAGCTCTTATGTGGAGAGTAGGAATGGGGTCAAATTGCCCCTCAGATCCTAGCAAAATGCTTGGCTTCTAGCACACACTCAATTGCTGACAAAATAATTGAAAATAGAGAAAACAACCAATGGGGCACAGTTGTCACTGATGTGTCACAAGAGTTCTCGGGAAGACCTTAAAATAAATGATGATCCCAGGAGCTGTCTCCTGTTTTCTTCTCCTCTTCATCAGCAAAGTCTAAATAGCAAGAAAGATTGTTGTACTATATTAAGCCACAAGTCAGGAAATTCTTAGTTGAAAATCTTTCTCTAACCATTGAAGTAAGCTACTATTAAACAAGACTTTGTTGTCCATCCCCACTTCTTCTGCCTTTAGTACACAGAGAGGACAAGATGGCCCCTCAAAACAAAAGATTAATCTGGATTGTCCTGCAAATGGTGTAGTAGATTCATTTTTTAAAGAGCTTTAATGTTGTTTGCTTGTAAAACCTTTGATCTAGGCTTAGGAATGATAGCAACAAGTTTCTGTAGTATTATTAGCTCTCAGTGCAATCTCATGTTCTAAAATTATGGTTCCAAAATTACTAGCACAGAATTTAGGACACTGATGAGATTTTAGGTCACTCTACTGAGCTCCCTGATTTAGAATTCTTTCTCTAAGAAATAACAGCAGCACAGATTTCTATAAGAGAAGAGACTGTCTTGGCTGGATTTCAGGTATGGGTGTGTAAAAAGTGAGCAACAGTTTCCATAAAAACAAAGTTTGTGTTTATCCAAAGATCAGTCTTATTTATGTCTGTTTACTGAATCAAGAGCCATTTATTTTAGGGATGTGGGCTTAAAACTACACAAGGGGTTATGTAGGGAACCAAAAGTAAGCTACAACATCTCAGCCAAACCAGGTTGGTCAGTAACGATCTACCCAACGCTGTGCATACTTGGATATGATAGACTTAAAAATATGTCTTAGAGCCCAAATTGAATACATTTTATAAAATGATAGAATTTCACTTATTTTCTAAAACCATTTCAACTTCAAAAGCTTATCTGGACTGGGGGTGGCAGATGGAGGTTGGGAAAGGAAACACATCATTGAAGGAGATTAAATGAGTAAAAGGAACATCCTTGAAATGGTGCCATAGACCCGACCCACAAGCTGATAGGCTTCTGGGGACTTTTCCCAGATTCTAAATTCTCTGTAACCCAGGGAACCCAGGTACTTCGAGGCTACTGACTCTATAAAGCCAGAAGAGACAGGGTTGGTGAGACACGTCAGGGCTACTGAAGGGAGATGAGGGGAGAGGGAACCAACATCAGAGGTTCAGACTACATCAGAGATTCCAGGGATGTCCTGAGCGGCTTAGGTGAGCTTGTTTCTGTGCGTCTTGGTAGGAGGGATGGTGGAAGGAAAGAAAGAAGCTGACTATGACTTCTTCCTCCCCCTTCTGCCCCTAGGAGTAAAAGCAGAACAGAAGGCATCAGTATGAAGCTGAATCACAGCAGGATGGGGCCATCTTGGCTAAATCATAAAGAAATCATAAGGTCTTTTGAAATGATATCATGATTAGTTTAATACAATCACTTCTGTAGCCAATAAAACAATGCAGTTTGAATCTGGCTTGGCCACTCAGGAATTTTCCACCAGGAGCACCCAACAGTGAGGCAGCAGAAAACCTGCCCACCTCGAGGGGTTTCCTTGTTGAAGACAAATCTCCTCGTTGCTCCTGTTCAAGAACCAGTTATGTCATCTCTGATGATTACCTGTGACTTGGATTTCAGGCTAAGATGGTAGATGGTACACCCTCTAGGCATCTAGGAAGCTTCTCTCATGCATCTTTGGTCTCTGGTTGCTATTTCTTCTGCAGGACTTTTAGTCGTAATGAAAAATCATTTGAAAAATGATGTGTATTAAGATGGAGATAACCTTGTGAATATTTTCTTCCAGAAATATCTGCATTTCTTAGGGGACTAGGCAGGGACACAGAACTCTAATTGAATAAGTGGTAGAATTTCAGTACTTGGGTGGATTCATGAATTCATGACGTATATAACCCAGTGGTTACTCTGTTGACTTGCAAAGCATCTCTTTACTCTGATTTGGGATCCCTGGAAAGGTGGAGGAAACAGGGATAGGACAGGGCATTTGTTGAGCATCTACAAAGTTCTAGCCCACTCTCTAGAGGATTTAGGTGGATTATCTCGATTAATCCTCCTGACAATTCTTGAAGGAGGAGGTAATTATGCTCACTTTAGAGGTGAAGAAAATTGGGGTCCAGCGAAGCTGGGTAACTTGTTAAAGGTAACACAGCCTGGAAGTGGAAGACCTGGACATTGAACTTAAGTGTGTTTTCTTTGTTCATCCAAGCATTCATTCATTCCTGCCCTCAGTTGCAGACCTACTGTGTGCTAGGAACTGGGGTTACGGCAGTGCCTTGTATGGTCAGACCCAGAAAGCATGTGTGTTTGTGTCATAGATGATATACACAGGTCTTTGTACAGGCAGTCAGGAAATGCTGCTATCTGTAAACCATAAGCAGGCTGAGGGGAAAGGGAGTAACTGGGTTGGGGCAGAGGTGGCTGGTTTAGATAAGGGTGGTGGGAAAGTTCTCTCGAGGAAGAGACAGCTGAGTCAAGCCCTCACTGAAAATGCGAAGATTTGAGTGAGGGCCTTCCAGGCAGAAGGCACAGCTTGTGCAGAGGCCCTGGAAGAATAATGAGCTCAGCACATTCAAGGACAACCAAAGCCAGGGTGCTAAAGCTCCTTGAGCAAGGGGCAGAGTGGTAGGGGTCATGGTTGGGGGAAGGGAGTAGGTGCCCCAGGGTGTAGGGCTTTATAAGCTATTGTAAGGACTTTGAATTTTATTCTGATTATGATTGGGGAATCAAGAGTGTTTGAGCTCAAGAGGCACAGTCTGATGTCTGGCTTCCAAAGATCTTTTCTGCCTCTTTTTTTTTTTTTTTAAAGATTTTATTTATTTATTTAACAGAGAGAGAGATCACAGGTAGACAGAGAGGCAGCAGAGAGAGAGGAGGAAGCAGGCTCCCCACTGAGCAGAGAGCCGATGCAGGACTCGATCCCAGGACACTGAGATCATGACCTGAGCCGAAGGCAGCGGCTTAACCCACTGAGCCACCCAGGCGCCCTTTTCTGCCTCTTTTGTGAGGACTTGGCTCCAGGGGAAATGGAGAAAGTAGAGGACCGGAGTCAGGAGGTCACTGTTATCAAATCAGGGGATGGTCCTGCTGTGCGCTGGGTTGGTATCAGCAAAGTGGTGAGATTCATGATTGATTCCTACTTCAAGATGTGTTGCTTTCCCTAGTGCCTTATCCTAGCAAGGGGAGAGCTCACTCAGCCACCCTGGACCTTCTCTGTCTCTTTGTGACTCGTACTCCTCTACCCTCATGGGGGAAAGACCAAGGCAGGCAACAGGGACCAGGAGGAGAACCGGCCTTACCTCTGGTGAGTATGAGGTGACTCGGGGTTCAGACAAACCCTGAGCTTTCCATAAATGGTTGTCGTCTTCTCCTGCATCGAATCACTGCACTCGCCTTGAGATTTTAGGAGATAAGACTTTCTAAAACATTTTGTATAGTTGTAATTTCCAGATCTGTTTTCAAGGCTGGGCAGCTAAGCATTTCTCTGCACTGTGATTTCACAACAGAGCGAGATAACCTTTAGAGGAGAGCTTTGGCAGCACCGGGACTCTGAACCAGTCATTGCTGGCCCAAGAATGAAATGTGCTCATTAACAAAGAAAATTGGAAACAAGGTGGCACTTTTCCATCCATTCTTTTTTTTCTGAAGCATTAATAGATAGACCTTGCTCCTGCTCCAGAAGCTATTAATAATTCTCCCTTCGGTTGGTGAACTCGGTACTACTGACCCACCATCAGTGGGTCGTGAGATTTAAAAAAAGTTCTTAATTAATTGGACATTGCTGCTGGTGGATATTATAACCACCAAAGTTATTCTAGTTCTGACTAGCAGAAACCTACATCCACTAATTTAAACCAAAATAATACGTAAATAAAACCCAGGCAATTTGCTATACAAGCATGTGTTATGTCACTAGAGGTAGAGATGCAGCCCGTACCCCTGTAAAAAAAAAGTCAGAAATCAGGAAACCATCAGGAATCCAGGCACTTTTTCCTTTTCTCATCTCAGCATTTCATTGTGAGTCTGCTCACTTCTCAGCAATGGACCAAGCTCTGTGGATCAAGCTCCCTGGGGAAGGGACCTCTGTGGCCATATTTCTACCAGCCTTTTCTTCAATAAATAGGTAGTGTGGCAAGAAGTGCTGATTTGCCTGGGATTATCCTGGTTTTAATAGTCAAAGTACTGCATCCTGAGCAACTGGGAAGATCAGTCGCCCTCTGTGGTGCATGTGGAAACAGGATGGAATGGATGTCAAGAGTGCAGGTTCAAGTTCAAGGGAATTGGGACCAGGAAAGACCCAAATTGAGTCTAAATAGAAACTTCACAATTAGTCTCTCAGTTTTCTCTTGTTTGAATTCAACCAGTTCTTAGATGGGCAGAGAATTTAGCTGCTTATGTTAGAAACATGTAGACCCCACTGACATCTTGGATCTATTTTCACCATTATTGTGTCCTCCCCACTGTAACACATATAGTAACGCACAGAACAGCACAAGAGTTCATTTTCTTTTCTTTTTTTTTTTTTTTTAAGATTTTATTTATTTATTTTACAGACAGAGATCACAAGTAGGCAGAGAGGCAGGCGGGGGCGGGGGGGTGAGGAAGCAAGCTCCCTGCTGAGCAGAGAGCCCGATGCGGGGCTCAATCCCAGGACCCTGAGATCATGACCCGAGCTGAAGGCAGAGGCTCAATCCACTGAGCCACCTAGGCGCCCCAAGAGTTCATTTTCAAGCAGAGCCTGGATGTGAAGTGGATCCCGTTGAAGTGGGACATTGGGAGTGGAGACTCTTTCCAGCTGTGTAGAGTTCTACAGGTTCTTGGATTTGCGAAAATAGAGCTTATAGGGCTTGCGGACTTGAAGATGCCTGTCTTTGCATGTTCATCCAGTCATATATTTACAGATGCAGATGCGTGTTGAAGGAACATGAGTAGCGTGGATGAGAATCTGATACCTGTGAGTACTAAACTAACACGTACAGAAAAGGTTGCAAAGTTATATGGAACCCAGACACTTCCAGAGGTTTTTAGGATAAGAGTACCTTGTGCTCCCAAGGTAGATGGCGTCCCCATACGTTGACTACATGACCTAGTGAGTTGCTTATCCTCCGTGTGTATCCATCCACTGTCCTCATCCGATCCAAGGTCATGGATTTGTCCAAAACCAATGACAACAAGAGAAGAGAGTTTATTTTAGACCAAGGCAATTAAAAAGCGATGGCTTTTTTTTTTTTTTCAGACTAGCACTGGCTTATCTACCCCCAGCACTATATGATTTTGCCTCAGTTTCTCTCTATTCAGATGTAATAGGAAGAGTAAGCATGTACCGTATTGAGAGATTCTTCTCATTTTCCCACCTTCATGACCTTAGACCTGTTAACTGACTGCTAGCAGCTGCAGGTATGTGATTATCGAATGGGAAAGATGATTGTTACTTTCTTTGGGTATAGAAGATGGAACCAGGTGGCTCTTGGTTTCTGCTTCCCTAGATGTATGATTTCCTAAAGCCAGAGAAGCTTAGGCTTACTATCTCAAGGCTCCTCCTCCTCATTTTTTTTTAAAGATTCTTTATTTGTTTATTTATTTGGTGAAGTTTGATCAGGGGGAAGGGTAGAGGGGGGAGAGAGAGAATCTCAAGCAGACTCCGTGCTAAGCACAGAGCCTGACGTGGAGCTCAATTTCACTACCCTGAGATCATGACCTGAGCCAAAATCAAGAGGTGGGGGCTTAACAAAATGAGCCACCCAGGTGCCCTTACGTTCCTTCCATTTTCATTCTTCATGTTATGAATTCAAATTCTGGGGGCTTTCCCGCTCATAGACCCAGAAATCATTGACTTACATGACCCCCTAGCTATAAGGACTGCTGAGGTTTTAGCTCTCTTGCTTGTTTCCTGCATCCCCTGGTGAATCAGGAAATGCTCTGAAAGCAAAACCTTATATCGATTGTGCCCTTCCTTCAGTCTCTCCTCTACCCTACCCTTCTAAATGCACAAATCGAGCACTCTGCTTCTTCTTCCATTTGATCACAGCCATGACAAGCCACTCATCTTTGCAAAAGCCCTAAACTTGACACTCCAATGACCTCCAGGCTGAATAAATGATATATATGTAAAGTACTACTATTTTTCATAGATATGTAGAAATTTCTTGAACATGAGAACACACGTATGAGTCATGTGTTATGTACTTTATCCATCAGTGAGTACTAAAAATTAAATGGTTCCTTTCTGGGAATCATCATTATGACATATACTGTGTATACTGTGCTTTCTTGCTTGGTTGATTTTTTGATACAAAGATTGGGAAACATTGGTCGACAGCAGAGCTCAGCAGATAGTGGTGTGCAAGCCAAATCCAGCCCCTGTAATTGTTAATAAAATAAAATTTTAGGGGCGCCTGGGTGGCTCAGTGGGTTAAAGCCTCTGCCTTCGGCTCGGGTCATGATCCCAGGGTTCTGGGATCGAGCCCCGCATCGGGCTCTCTGCTCAGGAGGGAGCCTGCTTCCTCCTCTCTCTACCTCTCTGCCTACTTGTGATCTCTCTCTGTCAAATAAATAAATAAAAATCTTTAAAAAAATAAATAAAATTTTATTAGAACACATTCACATCCATCTGTTTATTGACTATGGCTGCTTTAATGGTACAACAGCAGTGTTGACTGGTTGCAACAGAAACTTTATGGCCTGCAAAACCTACAATTTTTATCTGGCCCTTGCAGGAAAAATTTGCCCAGTCCTGGTTTACAGGATAAAGTGAAATAAACCAACATTTGTTAAGTCTGTGCTGTAGGGCACTGTGTTAGGTGGTTTTGCGTCTATTACCATATTTAATTTGATTTATCTTATTTATAAGGTTTTAAAATCTTGAGTCCATTGAGAGCTTGCTGTCTGACAGAGTATTCTTTCTAGAATAATATCATGCACTTGCCCTATGCCCATGCCTTTGGTTATGTTACCCACACTGTGTGGAATGCCTTTCACGTCCATTTTCCTTGGGAAACTCCTCACTTTTCAATACACATCTCAGTGGTCACTTACTGACCTTGAGTGGTTTTCCTTGACTCTTAAAGACAGTATTGTTTCCTAATCTTTGTTTCTGGAGCATATTATGCACCTAACAAAATAAGTATTCATAGTTACACAAGTTTAGTAGTTAGACTTCCTTCCGAGCTGGTGGTGGGGTACATGGCAGGGCCTTGGAAGTCAATTTGGTAAAGCTTATTGGGTATCTACTCTCTGCAAAACACGTACTGTGGCCTTGTCTTTCTGGTCATGGAGCAATTAGCCTTTATATGCCTTTCTTTTGAGGAGCTTGACATAGTCCATATATGGGAGCTTATACTGCAAAGTAAATATTCATAAGCATCTCACAAAGATAACTAATCAAGAATAGTGAGACTCAATCACTATATTTATGTTTGTTTCTTTAATATGAAACTTAATACAGTCAGCTGCAAGAGTGATGTTGAGTATCTTTTCATGTGTCTATTGGCCATCTGTACGTCTTTGTTGAAGAAATGTCTGTTTAGGCCCCTGCCCATTTTTAATCAAAGTATTTGTTCTTTTATGTTGAGTTGTAGAAATTCCTTATATATTGTGATTATTAATCCCTTAGCACAAATATCTTTTCCCATTTGGTAGGTTGTCATTTTGTTTTGATGATGGTTTCCTTCACTGTGCAAAGAGCTTAAAAAATTAATTTTTATGAGGCATTTTTCTTTATTATTTTCTAAAAAGCTTCAGCAACTGTGCTTTTCTTTTTAAAATGCAGACAAATATAAAGAAGACAATGAGAATGACTGACTATCTCAATACCTAGGTAATCCCTGTTTTTTTTCCAATGCATGTGATAAAACAATTAAGAGTATAAAAAATACAGAATGGTAAGTAAATTTCTGTACCCCTTTTCCTGATCCCCCTTTCTTCATCTCCAGAAGTAAGAATTATAAACAGCTTCCTGAGTACCCACCCAGAAAAAAAAAATATCTGCCTAGCAGTATATTATTAGAATATTCTTTTTCTTTGACCAAAAAGAGCTCATCTTTGGGCATGTTCACTTAGCTTGGTCATCCTCTTGTATTTGCAGGGGAGGCTCCCAGATTGCTACTTGGTTCACTCTCCACCCTCACAAAATCCTAGGCTGTAGGTACTATTCGACCTGTGCCCCAGGTGAACAATCTGAACCACGGAAAGACTTACAAAAGGCTCCCAGAGCCTAAACAAAATCCTAGGCCGTAGGTACTATTTGACCTGTGCCCCAGGTGAACAATCTGAATCATAGAGAGACTTATAAAAGGCTCCCAGAGCCTAAATAAAGGCAGACAAGGTGGGCATTGGAGCTGGCTCATGCACGTGAGAATTCACACCCTACACCACACTATGGTCCCTGTGTGCAGCATGCTGGTTTTCACTACCTTTGGTCTGTCACCATGCCACCTGATGCCTTCCCCCACCCTGCTCCCCTGAAAGGCCACAAATGTCTACTTTTTAAAAATAAATTAAAAAACCTAAAAATCAAACCAAAAAATGCAACTATTGAAAGAGGGCAAAAATCTACAAAAGTTAAAGGCTTCAATAGCCAAAATGCTCTGTTATCTCATTTTTAAAACTCATTTCTCATATTTATAACATTACTTTGGCTTCTTTTTATGATATTTTCATTCTGTTCCATATATATGTACTTTTCATGACAACTGAAAAAGTCCCTGCTTTCTGAACTTAAATTTCCAGACTCTTTACCCAGAGCAGACCTGCCCTTCTCTCCCTTCCCACAAGAACAGTGGAGTTATACCAACCACTTAGACAAAATTGAACGATCCGGGGAAATTGTTTCGCTTCAAAGTCAAGTCTCAAGTCACAACTTCTTGTTTGAGATATAATAAGCTCACTGTGCAGGCAGAAAGAAATTTGGTGTATTTTACTGAATTCAATCCATTATCTACATATAATACATTTCCATTACTCACAACATCCTAAAAGGATTCAGTTGAATTTGTTGTCAAGAATGTCTTCAAACAAGGCAGGTGATAATTACGGGTAGTAATGCTCACTTGGTTTTGCAAAATGTTTAATTACTTTCTTCTGAGCTGCCATTTAATATGCAGTCTCCCTGCTCTTGACTTTCATTGCGAATAAAACACTAGAACATGAATTTAGAAATAGACTGTGAGGGCACAACAAAACTGAGCCTTCTTCAAAACTATGCCAGAAAAGTGTAACAGACTAGAGTTAGAGCCAAAGGAAGACTAAACATCTTAGTTGCAGGAACATAACACTACGGAGCATAGAATTCTAAAGAATGTTCTTTGTTCATTTGAGCCCATTTTGCTGAAGTACAAGGTTGAGGCTGGAAGAAAATGGATAAGTGTAGTAGTGATAGCATTAACCCAAATATATTTTAGTATACAAAGCATTAGAGTGTATTGGTTGTGCTGCTGAAACTTTTCTTGCAGTTGACTCTACTGTGTTTCATACTAAAGAAACAGTAATACAGTGATTGAGTCTCACTACCCTTGATCAGCTGGCTTTGTGAGATGAATACTTGCTTTGCAGTAGAAACTCCTGTATGGGGAATATGTCAAGCTCTGAAAAGAAAGGATATACAAAGACTAATGACTCCATGATCACAACAAATCCTTGGGAATCTTCGTAATATTCCTGTGATTTAATCAGTAGTCAGCTGCAGAGCTTGTAAAAGGAACAAGTTCACGGCTGGAATAAACCTAGTGCTCATTTAATTAAACCATTTCATTTTACAAAGGAGAGAAAGGTAATTGGAACCGTGAATGCTAAGCCGGTGTGTTTGTCATGAAGCAAGGCAGAAGGCAAAAGCTGGGGCGCCTGGGTGGCTCAGTGGGTTAAAGCCACTGCCTTCGGCTTGGGTCATGATCCCAGGGTCATGAGATCGAGCCCCGCATTGGGCTCTCCGCTCTGCGGACAGCCTGCTTCCTCCTCTCTCTCTCTGCCTCTCTGCCTACTTGTGATCTCTATCAAATAAATAAATAAAATCTTTAAAAAAAAAAAAAGAAGGCAAAAGCTGAGCTCTATATGGACCCCAGAGCCTCTGACTCTTGGAATTATTAAATAGAAAAAATTCAGCCTAGTGAATTTGAAGATTGAATTGGCTTTATTTGGTGATTTATGAATCAGGCTCCATCTCATCTAGCAATAGAAAGGAACTCCAAAGGGCTGTGGAAAGGGACAGGTTTTTAAAGATTTATTTTATTTTATTTTAAAGTTATTTTACATTATTTTAAAGAGAGAACAAGTGGGAGGGGCAAAGGGAAAGAGAACCCTAAGCAGACTCTTTGCTGAGTATAGAGCCCAATTTGGGGTTCAATCCCACAACCCTGAGATCATGACCTGAGCTGGAACCAAGAGTTGGTTACTTAACCATATGCACCATCCAGGTATCCCAAACAGGACAGGTTTTGAAAGGCAGAGTAAGGAGGTCTTAAACAAACAGAAAAAGAATAATTTGGGGCAAAGTCTTAGGATACAAAGGGTGTCAGTAAGCAGATTACGTCACTGGGGCTGACGAAATTCCAGAGTGACCCTTTAAGATTACCTTTTTGGGGAAGGTTGAAACTACAATTAGGCCAGGTATTAATCCCCCATCTGGTGACATGGCTTAGCATAAGTGATTCCATTTTGGTTCTGTGGTTTTCTTTATAACAGAATAAAGACCATAATCTTGAATCTGGCCTCATGTGCCCAGCTCTCCCTGCTTCTCATAACCAGAATCTCCCTTCACCACACTCTGGCTCTCATACTACTCGTTTTTATTTGTTTATTCAGTTCATGCCCATCATCCTCCCTTCTTCCCCTCCACCCTGAGGACTGTAAGCTCAGGAAAGGCATGGCTTGGTACACAGCATATTCTTAACATGTGTTGTTGAGTAACTGATTGTTGTGGATGGATATTCTGTTGTCCCTGAGGCAGGTTTGGTGTGGCTGAGTTCTGGGTCAAGCTGTAGTTACTAACCACGTGTAGGTGGAACAGACAGAAGGAGTTCTCTACTGACTTCTGCTTAGGAGACAAGCTATGTCTATTTCTTAGTTTAACTCAAGGTCCCTGCTCAAGGTGGCTAGTCTGGACTTTGTGATAGTTGGCTTTGTCACCCGGGGGATCATTCTCTAGTGCTTTGGCCAGGACAGGTACAACTCACCAGTGTAGGCCCAGGAGGACTACTACAATAGACTGTTGAAGCTGGAGAAGGCATTCTAAAGCTCCTAGTCCACCAATCCATCTCATAGACCAGGACATAAGCCTTGCTTGCTCGCTCCACGCAGCAAAATAATTTTTCCTTCACCCTTTTAGGTTCTTGGCTAAGGCCTCTTTGTAATATAAGGCAGATGGGAGAAAAACAAACAGAAGTTTCATGCCATGTATGTCTTCTGTATACTTGGGAGATGCCCAGTAAACCTCAGTAACTCCTCCAAACGCCCCAAGTTACCACCTTAAATACCTTAAGCTAAAGACAAAAGGTGTTGGGGGCAAAGGGAAGGCCAGCTGTGGGAGGTTATTGAAAAGGCACAATCAGCAGGGGTACGCAGGGGTATCTCCACTGATAAGAGTTTCTAGAGATTTATTCAACTTCTTCCTGGCACAGAGAGGGAGGTGTCCTTGCAAATGAAGAAGTCCCTCATAAATGTGATTGTTACAAAAGGGTAGTTTTTACTCAGTTCTTGGGTGGAGTGTTTTCTCTATGCCTGCTGTTTCTTAAAAATAACCAGCTCCAAATCATCCAGAGAGGCATATTTCAGGGTGGTATCTTCTGCTTTTCTTCCACTCAATACATAAGATATCCAGATAACTGGAGTGAGAAGGGAAGTCTATTGTCAGCCCAATACTTGGTTTTCAGAAAGCTGTTAATATGAGGGTGTTCTCGGAGTCTTCAGACTCATCTAGCTCTTCCTCAGTTGGGGAAGCAGGATTGAAAAAGGACAGCCACACCTTGTCTGTACAAACTTTATTTCCAAAGACTGTGAAGGACCCTGGTTGTCTGTATATCTCAAAGTATTAGAGGCTTTCTTTAGGGACTCTTGCAAATTGGATAGCTCCACCATTCAAGCTTGCCCTGGGGTTTTGCCTTGCCCATTGCTCATAAGAGTCACCGATACCCTGACAGGTGAAATCATGTGTGACTGCCTACCCCACTTGCAGAAGAGCTTCTGATCTTTTGCATTTTAGTGTTTCTCCTTTCTTCCTTCTTTCTTATTACGGATATTTGCAAAATCTATTAAAAATCCTTTGACACATTATTTTAAACGGCTGCATAATATTCCATGCATGCACGGTTTTTAACTGACGCTCTATTTTTGGTCATTTAGGTTGTTTCCAGTGTGTCACTATTGTTATTTCTGACATGAGTTTCTTGTATTTTTTTCTTTAGGATACGCTCTCAGGTGTCAAATGACCAGTCATAGGATAGGACACATTTTAAGGTACTTGACAGATGGATGGTTTTGAATTAGAAAAGTCTTACTGAGTTAAGAAAACCACCCTAGTCTGTGAGTTCCCAGAGAGCACAGACTGTGTTATATTTTTTAGACAACTGTTTCCTAACACCTAGTATAGTTTTCTAACACTTGAAACAGCTCAGCATGCAGATACTCAGTAAGCATTTTTGTGGAGTTGACATAGGGTTCTACTTGGAGCTGTCTTGGTTATTTCCAGATGAGCCTGGAGCTGAGCTGTCAACAGGACATCCACTTCCTCTGAGTACTAATTTGTGTCCGTAGCACAGAAGAAAATAAATCTGTGACTCACCTTTTTTGCTTTTCTATCCTCAGAGCAAAAGTAAGTTAACTCTGGGTTTATCTTCAAATCGAATTGTTGTTTTTGTAACGTTTTAAAGAAACTGCTAGATTCTCAGCTTTTCTTGGTGATGGTGGGAACAGTGGTAGTAGGTGTATCAGAGAGGAGCAGGGGTGAGGTGAGAGTGAGGACCGAGAGTCGCTCTCCTCCTTTACCTCTGTAAATATTAACCACCTTGATTTTAGATATTTCTCTGTCATTTCTTCAGTTACATCTGAGTTGAAAGGACAGAGCTGCAAACTTACAACTTGATCTTTAACCTAAGTGTACACTCACAGCAAATCTCAGCGTTCTTTTAAAAGAGCTACTGGTGTTGCTCAAATTGCCTATAGAATTGTGAATTGGAATACTTAAAAATCTTTCTTTCTCAAGACATCATCACAAATTTTTAACACTAGATGGCATGATGGAGTCATCACACTATTCTTGGGAAGAGAAGTCTGCTCCAAAGCATAGAAAATTTCCGCCTTGAAGAAAAGTAGACATCTGAAGTAGCAAGATAAAGCTTTGATATAGGTGCAAGTGTGATTTATCTCCATGCTTTTCAAATCTGCTGAATATATCCTATGCCCATTTTTCAATTTTATTTTAGAAGCAATAATGCTCATTTAAAAAATTTACATAGTATAGAAAGCAATAAAAGTGAAAATCTCATAACCCCATTTTCCCCAAATATCTACTGTTAACCTTTTGGTAAACGTTTCTGGGACATTTTTATGCACATAGGACTATTTATAGACCGGTAGATGTAGATATATAGGAAATGCTATTTTGTAACGTGAATGTTACTGAATAAACTACAGATATATTTTGTCACTGAATATATATCGAAATAAAAAAATCTATGCTTACAGAGTTTTCCATAGAGTAGATTTACTATAATTATTCATCTAACCAATCTATTATTGTAATTTCATGTTGTTTTTGGAATTTTTTGGAATTTTTACATAGAGTTATGTTGGATTCTAAATAAGCTTCTAATTTCCAAATTATATGTCCTTCTATGGGAAGCCAATCTGTGCAGCTATTTATGAATTTATGTAAGCCCGGGTCACTTAGTGATGGGTCTTGTCATTCTTACTTCCACATGTGTACTATAAACAAACAAACAAAACATCCTTCACTACAGAGGAAACCTCAGTCTCTTCCTTACAAACTAAATTGCCCATTCTTTCCTCCTCCACCAGACCTTTCCCATCCTTTTATTTTCCCATTCTTGTTTTTCACATGAATTTCACCCCTCTAGCCTCTACCAGCCTTGCTCTGATTATGTCCATATGTATTCTGTTGATTCTTTTTTGTATGAACTCTAGTAAAACTCAAAAACCATGATCCACTACTAGTCCAGCCTCTGGAGTGTTTTTGCATTTAAAGAAACATGGCCCCAAACAGGGATTTTGATCTTACCGCTTTAATGGGACTCAAGCACTTTGTCCACACTCACTCTCACCAAAAGGTTCCCCCACCCCCGCCAGCACCTTCAGGCTCCAGAAAGGGTGTCTACTACCCCAGCAGACAGCAGCAGTGCCAAGAGATGACCAGAGGGTGGGCATTAGTTAGGGTGATGGAAGGTCTAGAGCTTTGTGTTTGTTGATTCATAATCAGAAGTGCCCTTTTCCACACTCAAAAGTGCCTCCTTTGACACAGAATCAGACTAAAAAGCCTGGACACTTCAGAGACCATGAATTTCATCTCATTCAGTTGCTCCATTCTGGAACAACTGGGTCAGTGGGTCAGTGATGGGCTTTTGGCTCATCAGTATGCAACAGTATGTGACACAAGGAGCCTGTTATGGAGTATTGATTCAGGGAAAAAATGGCCTAACTAGATAGTACATCACTAGTAACAAAATGCATCTTTTTCTTTCCTCCTTTGAGTCTTTAAAAACCAAACACTAACACAAATACTTCGCCTTTTGGTGAAAACGTCCTGAGGGTTCAGCCTGGTAATGTGCAGAACTTCCCAAGCTTTACTCTTCTTAAAGTAGTTCTGACCAAAAGTCATCCTTTTGGTTTTGTCTATTTTTTCAAAATGTTCTCATATACCAAAAAATTAAAAATGAAAATGAAAGCTTCATATTTATAGGTCTCCTGAATGTTACATATATTGCTTAAATAAATCTTCATTACTCCCCCTTTTTGCTGTTGTATAACTAGCTAATCAACTCATTCGACGTGGTCTTCTGGGTGAGGGTTCTCATTCATTATGGTAATGGATGCCTTCTGTTTTCTTCGTAACACAGGTTGGGAGTATTAGACTCCCACCTCAAACCTCCCAAGTTTGAGTCTGCCTGCTGCCATTAATAATTGTGTGACTCTGAAAGTTTATTTAGTGTCTTCAAACCTTAGCTTTTTCCTCTGGAAAATGGAGAGGATACTAGTTCTCAGCCTGGGGGTTCTGTATACATTGAATGAGAACTTGCCTGTGGAGAATACTGTCCAGCCTAACGATTCAACACATCTCCGGAATTCTGCTTTTTCTGACTATGGAGCAAGAACAGGTCACCAAATATGAGAATCTCCATTATTCTAAGCACTTCTAATGGCGAGTCTTTCATCATTTAATGGAAAACCACTCCAATTGTTAAAATTTTATATTCCCATCGTGGTGGGAAAAAAAAAAAAACACAAAATGCTCCTCCCATTGATGGCATCAGAAAATTCAGACTCAGAGTCTGCCTGAGAGTAAAACTTGGCATCCCAAGATAAAACAAAGGTCCTTGTAGACAGTTGGCTTCCTGGACTTGAGCGGTTCATGGAACTGCCCCCTTCCAGGCAGATAGTTTTATTGTCACATTGCAACGATTAAGTAGTAAGGGAAGTCTTATTACAAAATATCAGTCTTAACTTTGCATAGTTGGTCCTCGGAGACTGTAGTTGTCATAAAATATCCGAGTGGAAAAGTTGTATCAGAGGAAAACATGAGCAACTTTCTCATAAAAGTTGACTCCATCCTCTGTCTGCTTCTCTAAATTGCTTTGTTACAGGGCAATTGCTCAAAGGACCTGGCATTAGCTGCTGTCATTTTTTGTCTCTTTATGAGTAGAAGAGAGAAAGTAAAATGCAAAAAAAAGTTAAACCTATGGCCATGGAAAAACCATTAAAAAAAAGCTGAAATTTAAAATAACGATCATTTTTCTTTTGAAACTCTTTGTAATAATTTATTTGCTCTCTTCCAAGGAAAAATAGCTCCCTACATTACATGTCTAAATGATTTAAAATATGAGTGGTTGACTTCAAATGAATAGAGCTTTTTCTCTGGGTCTGGACATTATTGTTTTTTATTCTTCTGAGGGCTTAATTAACATACTGCTTATTATCATCGATGATGCTGTTTGGTAGGTCCCCACAATGAGTATAGCATGGCCTGTGCATATTGCATGTGACTGATTTGTATCATAGGCATCACTTAGTTACACTCCTCTTGCACATAGCCCTTTGCTGGAGAACTTGTCTGTGTAACAGGTTATCTGCTTCTCAGCTATAGCTGCCTGGGAATTCCAGGAAAGAACAAGGTGTGGACCTCTCATCCTTAGGAGTATGGAGACTAACCCTTTGACTCCCCCCTCTCTCTTTTTTTTTAAAAATAATTTTTATTTATTTGGGAGAGAATGAGAGAGACACAGAGCACAAGAGTATGGTTGGGGTGGGGGGCGGTGGCAGAGGGAGAAGCAGACGCCCAGCTGAGCAGGGAGTCTGATGTGGGACTTGATCCCAGAACTCCGGGATCATGACCTGAGCTGATGGCAGATGCTTAACTGACTGAGCCACCCAGGCACCCCGTGCTCCTATCTCTTGACAGAATTCTTGACCCAAGGACCTCTTTCTCATCTCTTCTCATATAGCCTCTGTTTTGTCTGGGTGTTGGGGAAGGGAGGGTAGGCAGATTCGTATGGAAAAACGGAAGTCATGCTGTCATTATGAGAGTTGGAGCTCACTCATACACCGGTAGGTTCACCAGAAGGCTCGGTGGTAAGTAATGTGGGCTTTGGAGTCAGACCTGAATTTGAAGCCCAATTACCTTACAAACCAGGTGTGTTACCTTCGGCAAACCACATAGCCCAAGGTCACAAAGTTAGGAAGGATCGGAACTAAGCTCAAATCCCAGGTTGAATTATATAACATTAATGACACTGAAGAATTCATAACGAATACACACGTAGGTCCACCATCAGACACCAGAGATCATTGAAGTGCTGTCTGAAAAGACACACAGGAAAAAAAATCATAGTGCCTAAAATGTCTATCACTTTTATTTTTTAAAATTAAAACGTAAAAACCTCAGTCAGTGATAACTACATTGTGTGTGTGCATGTCTCTGTGTCTCCCTTTGTGTTGTAACTTAAACACTTTCCCCATTTTCCCTTGGTTCTCATTTATTCTTTGATCCACTATAATTTGTCTTCTTCTTAATCATTTTATTGAAAATACTGCTATCAAGCAGTAATATTCTAACTGTCCAGGTTGCATCATTGACATGTTCCACTTTCATTTTATTTGACATTTTCACTGTATTTGACTTCTCTTATCAGTCCTTTCTTGAAACCTATTCTGCATTTTTATAGTATTAACCCTGACCTGGTTTTTCTCTTGCCGCTGAGTGACTTATCTTTCTGAGCTGCCTTCCAGGGTCTAAATTTTGCTTCTCATCCTTTAAATATTGGCATTCCATAACAGCTCCTCTCCTCTCCTCTCCTTCCCTCTCCTCCACTTTCCCCCTCCTTCCCTTCACTCCTCCTCTCTCCTCTTCTTTCCTTTCCTCTCCCCTCCCTTCCTCTTCCTTCCCCTCATTTCCTCTCCCCTCCCCTCCCTGCCTTGCCCTGCCCTCCCCTCCCCTCCCCTGCCTTGCCCTTCCCTTCCCTTCCCTTCCCTTCCCTTCTCCCTCTACTTTCTCTAGATGGCTTTCACTTCTCTTTCCAGTGCACAGCATTCTGTGAATGTCTAGCCCCACATTTTGCCCCCATCTGCCTGGATTCCTCCATCTCAATGCACCGGAGTCATTTCAAAGTTGCTATGTCCCTGAATGAAAATAATCTCTTCCTCTACCTCAACTTTCTCATCTTCTGGTATTCCCTATGATCTACCAAATTCCTACATCAGGAAAACCCTTCACCTCTGTATGCTACTCCTCATTCTTCAGGGGGAAATGTATCAGAAGGTGTTGGTTACTTATTTAAAAGTTATTCCTGATTTTTTTCGTTTTTGATAAAAGAGCCCTGTCTTCTTCTTCTTGTTCTTGTTCTTCTTCTTCTTATTATTATTATTATTTTGGATGTATCTAGATCAAAGGGACAAGTTATGGGTTACTCTAGTCTTGGCAATCCATTGATTTTTGCCAGATACTCATTTCTACATCCTCTCCTAAACCTAGGAGTGGCCATGTGATTCACTTCTGGCCAATGAGAAATAATGGGATATTATCTAGGGGATCATCTTGATAATTTTTTCCCTTGTTAAAACTGGAGAAATGTACACTGTGTTCTTGTTCCCTTTCTTCCTTCTTGAGATACTGTCTGTGAGAAGGTGGTGCTTGGACTGAAGCAGCCATCTTGTTACCATTGAAGAAAAGCTTTAGGATGAAAGCCAGCATGGTGAGGCTGGTGTGCACAGGAATGGCATAGTGTCTGTGAATTGTATGGTGCCCAAATGGAGGACTCTAGAAGCCTACTGGCAGCGTGAGTGTATCCAAAGAAATGAGAATGATTAAAAAGTTAAAATACCAACATTTTCTAGTCTTGGCAGGTATATTATATTCAATTCTGTGCACCAACATGTAAAAGAAACAAAAAACTTCATGGAGAGCTGTAGAGAAAATTAAATGACTGAAAAGGAATGACTGCTAGAACACTGAAAGATTTGTAGCTGTTTATTAAATAATATAATCTTCAAACCATAAAGGGGTGCCGGGGTGGCTCAGTTGGTTAAGTGTCTAACTCTTGACTTCAGCTCAGGTCATGATGTCAAGGTCCTGGGATCAAGTCCCGAATTGGGCTCTTCACTCAGTGGGTACTCTGCTGCTCCCCCTGCTCCTGCTCTCTTTCTCTCCAATAAATAAATAAAACCTTTAAAACAAACAAAAAACCTTAATTATATTATAGCTACAAAGAAGTTTATTATGGATAGGTTCTTGATCAAGTCTGAGTATATACTTTTATAATGCCATAATACAAACTAAGGCTTCACATTTAGTAGCTAGATATGTCTACTTTAAATCAGTTGTCTTTTTCTTCTTACCTACTTTCTCCAAATTTTGTTATGATTCAGCATGCCATTGTTAACTCACTATCCAGACTGTAAACCTCAAAGTCATGGGTAGTGATGGTCTCTCCTTACCGCAACATCTACACTATATAATAGCATTGAGGGTAATTCTTTTCAGAAGACGAAGTTCTCTTGTTTTTAATTTTGCTAGTTTGTAATTGAATATATTCAAGTGGAGATCTTTCCTTGGCCTAACAATCTCAGGAAAACCCAAAGAAAATCATGAAAAAGAGAAATCAAATCTAAAAGGCTCAAATAACAACCCAGAGTTAGCTACTGAGGGGGTAAGGGGACTTGCTACTTGGCCGGTCCATGTCACGACAGACTTTTAGGGACTCATTAAGCCAGAGGTGACAGTGAGATGAGAGGATAAAAAAACTGCAGATATTATATCTTGGCTGAGCCTTTTACCAGCCAAGTCTTCAAGAGTCAGAGAGGAATCTATGTTATTGGCTAAATCAGCATATCTTTCAGCCTTTCTAGAATGCCTTGATGGAATCAGGATACAAATACTGTGAATGCAATCACTGAATATCGATCAGTGATCTCTCAGGCTCGAGGAAAACCGGCCAAATTTAATGAATATACTTGGATGGTGTACAATTCATGTGTGTAAGGCTACACCTGCCAGGGGCAAAGAGCCTTGAATGGCTCCTCACTGCCAAGGTGGAAACTTCACATCCTGACATGTGTGCCGTCACTCTCCTCCCTTCCCTCTGATCATGACGTTGTTGATGACCCTAAATGCAGCCCCAGACTCCACCTGTACAGAGCTCCTCAGGAAGCCCCCCATGCTGGATTGGAGCTGGCCACCCTTGCTTCACAAGGTACCCCTTCTTCAGTGTTATGCCCAGCACTACTGCCTCTTGTGACTTCAAGCTCCTTCAGCAAGGAACTGCTCGAGATTCCAGTTTCTTGTGCCTTTGCTTTATCCATCTACTTCACCTGAAATGTCCTCCCCTCCTCCCTAGGCTTCACTTGGTTAACTGCAATTCAACCATTTAGTCTTTTTTTTCCATTTTATTTTATTTTATTTCTTCTCAGCGTTCCAAGATTCATTGTTTATGCACCACACCCAGTGCTCCATGCAATACCTGCCCTCCTTAATACCCACTACCAGGATTGCCCAACCCCTCCATCCCCTGCCCCTCCAAAACCCTCAGTTTGTTTCTCAGAGTCCACAGTCTCTCATGGTTAATCTCCCCCTCTGGTTTCCCCCAACTCACTTCTCTTCTCCATCTCCCCATGTCCTCCGTGTTATTCCTTCTGCTCCACTAGTAAGTGAGACCATATGATAATTGACTTATTTCACTGCTTGACTTATTTCTCTCAGCATAATCTCCTCCAGTCCTGTCCATGTTGATACAAAAGTTGGGTATTCATCCTTTCTGATGGAGGCATACTACTCCATTGTATACATGGACCACATCTTCTTTATCCATTCATCTGTTGGAGGGCATCTTTGTTCTTTCCACAGTTTAGTGACTGTGGCCATTGCTGCTATGAACATTGGGGTGCAGATGGCCCTTCTTTTCACTATGTCAGTATCTTTGGGGTAAATACCCATTTAGTCTCTTTTTTTCCATGAAGGTAGAGTGCTGGAATCATATTCTGAAAGACTCTAGTGATGTTAAAAAGCAAATACAAAAACAAAAAACCCTGAGCATCTTAAATCAAGGTATAGACTTGGTCACTGTGGCTTCAAAGTAATTCTGCTTGTGTCCTATGACTCATGAAGTCATTGAAGAATATATCACACAGTGAATTTGCCACAGAACTGCTATTTATTTCTTTCTACTCAAGAATCACACCTCGTCCTGAGGTCTGGGTGAGGCAACTGATGTCATCCTATTCTCTCCATCAGGGACCTTCTACTTCCACCCTAAGCCTATCATACAAAATCTCCTCCTCTGGGCCCTGTTCCCCTTCTCCAACTTCCCCACCAAGGATGAGTCTCCAGAAAGGTCACTACCACCCGGACCTCACATTCAGGCTGACTCTGAATCCCATTTAGACTCTACGGGATCCCTCAGACATATTGAAGTGATCATCATAAGACATTTGATTCATCCCTTCACATGCACACCAGCCTCCTCCCCCCTTTAGGAAGCTGACAGGGAGGGAGGGAGGGAGACATGGAAGTGAAGAAAATAGTTTGTGTGTGGGCTGAGGTTGAAGAATGGAGCAGACTGTAAGATGGAGAAAGAAAGATATTCAAATATTGACTCAAAGCAGACCACAAAGTGTCACAGTCAACTGGTACCTTCTGAATTCTGAATGCCTGTTCAGCACTGTGTCAAGGTTAAGGAAGAACCAATCAGAAACGATAGATACATGCTTCTTAAGGAATACAGTGTTCTTGAATGTCATGTATGTGTCTGAGACAACAGCTCAGAACACCAAGAAGTAATGTTGTCGTTCTTGGCTTTGGGAACCCCTGCTCCTTATTGGCTTATTTTTGCTTTGTTGGAGAGGATAGGGAGGAAAATGACTATTTCTAGCTCTGCCTGGCGGGCTTGGTAGCAACTCTTCCAGCCCTAACGAGAACAAAAAATCCAACTGGTCTTTTTAAGGACGAAGCACCATGAACGTAATGAAAACAATGATGTGATGCAGGCTGATGTTTTTCCTTGCTGTCCTTGAGTTGTAAAATTAAAGGTTACCTGAGCATCCATAGTAGAAGAATGACTTTCAAGGACTCTTGAAAACATCTGTTCTACTCAGCTTTTTAATTTTAAGAGCCTGTTGTCAGTGGAGTAGATCCCCAGCATGACCTAGATAGAGGCTGAAGCTACTGCAGGGAACCCAGTATGGGCCCTTGTTATTCAAGCTCTAGTCACCAATTTTATCCCTTAGTGGGGACAACAATTAATATAAAAGGTCTCCGAGTCCCAAACTAGAAGTGTCTCCAGGAAGACTAATTCAAAGAATTGAAAAAAACAAAAACAAAACAAAACACACACTTTGCATTTTTTATGAACTGCTTTGGGTTCCCGGAAATGCCAGCTATACAAATATAGTGTATTACGTCATTCTTCTCCATTACTTGGACAGAATCCGAGTTTTTTACTTTAGCCACGGCACCACTTAAATATCAGCCTAAACACTTAACAATTGCTTCACAAGGTCTAACATATCCTCAGCCGAGCTACTGGTCTCCCCCTGAAATCTTTCTTACAGCCAGCCAGTTTTCTCTTGGAGAATGACCTCACTATCCATCCACTCCCTTAAGAGAAAAATATGAGCTGATTTCGTAGTCTTCCCTTCCTGCCAGTTTTACCCCATATTATCTCTGAAACCCATCTGCTCCTCTCCGTCCTCATTGTTACCTCCCTACTCTATGCCACAGCCAGGTCTGACTGGAATTAATGTAATACCCCCAGCTGAGTCTTGTGTCTCTGGGGTTTGACATGTCTGACCCATCGTTCTTTTTTTTTTTTTTTTTAAGATTTTATTCATTATTTATTTGACAGAGATCACAAGTAGGCAGAGAGGCAGGCAGAGAGAGAGAGAGAGGAGGAAGCAGGCTCCCCGCCGAGCAGAGAGCCCAATTCGAGGCTCAATTCCCAGACCCTGGCATCATGACCTGAGCCAAAGGCAGAGGCTTTAACCCGCTGAGGCACCCAGGTGCCCCCTACATCATTCTTCACACTGAAGCCAAATAGGTCTTCCTAAACACCCTCCTTTGCTCTCAATCCTTTAAATGGATCCTCAAAAATGTGCGTACATGAAAATTCACCTTTTTACTCGCACCGGTCTGTGAGTTTTGACAAAGCCATAGAGCTTTGTAGCTAGCCCCACAATCAGGATAGAGAGTGGCTAACCTTGCCTTCAGAAACATTTCCCCATGCTGCTCCTGCGTAGTCACTTGCAACCCTTAACCCTTGACAGCCACTGATCTGTACTTCATCTCCGCAGTTTTTCCTCTGCAGGGAGTCCTATGAATGGGATGATGAGGGATATAAGCTTTTGGCTTCGCCTTCCTTCGCTCATCATAAAGTATATGAGACTCATACACTAGGTGTAACCATTCCTTTTGATTGCTAAGTTGTATTTTATTGTGCTCTAAAACTAGTTCCTGCTCACTTCCTCTGTTTAATATGGCAGTTGTGAGTATTAAAAAAGCTTCCATTTGGTGGAAACTAATAGAAAAATTGGAAGTACCAGATTCGTGTCAACACCCGGGAGCACTTGGCCCAGTGGTCCCACTGTGACCTGTTCTTTGCTTCACACTTGCATGTTTCACTGCCCCCTCAGTGTATCCACCTGATGCCTGGAGGGCATCTCAGAAGCAACAGGAGCAAAACTCCTTCTACCTCCCCAGTCTCCCCTTCTTAGTAAATGACAGTCTGTCTGCACGGTTGTTCAGACAGTCCAGAGGACTGTCCTGACATCTCTCTATCTTACTCTTACTGTCCATATAGTCATCAATTCCTATTGATTTATCTTTTGAATTCTCTTTTTTTTAAAGTTTTCATTTATTTGAGAGAGAGAGGGAGGGTGAGCACAAGAGAGAGAATAAGCACCAGTAGGGGGAGAGGGAGAAGCAGACTCCCCATGGAGCTGGATGCAGGACTCGATCCCAGGACCCTGGGATCATGACCTGAGCTGAAGGCAGACACTTAATCAACTGAGCCACGCAGTCACCCCTCTTCTGACTTATATTTTGGTGCATCGGTATCTCTTCTCTGGATTATAGCAGCAACTTCCCATGTGGTATCTGTTATCATTCCTTCCCCCACCCCAAACCACTCTGCATGGAACTCTCAGAGACATTGTTGCAAAACCCTCTTGATTTCTTTATTAAATAATGAGACATGTCTATAAACAAGTGTTTTTGCTACTTTATCCAGAAGAAAGTCACAATTATTCTGAACTACATCCAATGCTGACTTTTTCCCCCTGTAATTAGATTGTATTTAATGCCAAAGGATAAGATGTGCCAAGGGCACTTCTCCAAAATCAACATTTCTTAGAAAATATCACCAGACCTTGCCTTAATTTGGACTACAGTCCATCTAAATTTTGGGGGTGAGTAGGAGTGTAGTTTCAAGAATAATAAGAATGAATATAAAAATGGAAATCTTTTATCCTTCATCAAGTACCTATAACCATGAGAGTATTTCTGCCCCTAAAAATGTATGAGAAAATTTTTGGGCGCCTGGGTGGCTCAGTTGGTTAGGCGACTACCTTCGGCTCAGGTCGTGGTCCCAGAGTCCCGGGATCGAGTCCTGCATCGGGCTCCCAGCTTCATGGGAAGTCTGCTTCTCCCTCTGACCTTCTCCCCTCTCATGCTCTCACTCTCTCTCTCAGATAAATAAATAAAAATATTAAAAAAGTATGAGAAAATTTTTATATTTTATATAGAATAGACATATCTAATATCATTTGAAATACATGAGTGTTTCAGATACAATGGATTTTTTTTAAACCTCTTGAGAATTCAGGATTGTGGATAGCTTATGCTAATGAGAACAAAAAAGGGGGGAAGCATTTAATTGATAATTTCTAGGATTTAAAGTAAAATTTTCAAATTGCTTTTATACCTCCTCCACGAAATGTTTATTAATTACAAAGGGTAAAATAGTTAACTTTATGGTGGAGAAACCTAGCAATAGTCACCTTAACCCATGACCACAGCTAACCATTTATTATTAATGGCACAAATTGTCATCAAGTGTCTCCTGATAGGGTGCACTGGGACAAACACTGCACCACCAATTCCTGCCAGAAGTGCAAACTTGAATCAAATCATGACACATCAGATAAAGTCTAACTGGGTTGGGGTGTGCTCTTCAAAAACATCAGTATCCTAAAACATAAATTCTGAGACATTATTCCCAGTTAAGAAGATGTCACTGAAGGCAACTCATGACCTGTGACCTTCTTTTCCTCTAAAGGACCTACTTTCTTAAAAAACTAATTCTCATTGGGCGCCTGGCTGGCTCAGTCAGTAGAGCATGTGACTCGTGATTTTGGGATTGTGGGTTTGAGCCCCGTGTTATGTGTAGAGAGTCCATAAAAATAAAGTTTTAAAAAATTAGTTGTGATCATTGTAATATATTTATCTAAGAGATGCTCTTGCTTCTAGGAAATACACACTAATATATTTAAGGCAAAGGGGTCTTCTGTCCAAACTTAGAGGGGGAAAGAGAGAGTGTGTATCTATGTACATATGGGGTTGGGAGTAAGGAGAAAGGATAAAGTAAATATGGTAAAATGTTTACATTTTACTAATCTGGGTAAAGGATAAAGAATATATGGACTTTTTATTGGTTTTGCAATATCTTTAAATCAGAAACTATGTCAAAATAAACATTTTAAAGGAAAAACAGACATTACCTATTTTATTATCTTAGAGCTTTTAGAGACATAGTCCTTTTAGTATTTTCCCATCTGCATGAGAATGATTCTCTTCATTAGAGAAATGATCATCTGTCTCATTCCTCTGTTCAGCTACAGTCTCTTTTTAGTGGCTACTGAGATTGTGTTCTTCTATCTAAACCTCAAGGGGTTGAAGGATAGTCTGTTTTGGTAGCCTTTATGTCACTGTGTTTATATTTGTACAGCTTAACTTATGATCTATACAATAATTTGTCTTTGATCATTTTACTTTGAACTCAACAGAATGGTATTTACAGAAAACAGGCTCCCCTTGACTTTCCCATAGAAACTTTTAATTTACTGTTAGCAAATGCTGTGTGTTCCTTAACTGTTATTAACAGTGTTATTATGCCTTCCCTTTTCAAGGCATGTAGGTCAGATGCTGGAGAGGGGAGGGGAAGGATGATTGAATTAGCTTGGTGTTCCCAAAGGTTGTCTGCAGTGTAGTTAGGGGAAGATATGATGCTTGTGTCCAAAGTCAGATACCCATGTAGGGAGCTCCAAGGCAGATGACTAATTTGCTACTTAATTATGGGCAATAAGACTTGGTTCAATGTTCAGATTCCAAGACAGGCCAAGCAGGCTCGTGAGGACTCAAATTTTCTTGGAAAGGCAGAAGATGGAGAAAAAAGGTCAGAGATATCGAGGCCAGACCACATTGAACCCTAACTCTGCTCTTTACTCAGGCTGATAATCCTGGGGTGTTCCTTGGGCTCTTCCAGTTCAGTTTATCTATTCAATGAAGAAAATAATCCCTGCTTTACGAGTCAACATTGGCGAATCACCTGACATAAACACGGCATTTCATTCAGGAAGTGCTAGAGGCTCATGCTCACAGCTTACAAGTTTTCATGGAATTACTTGGGAAAAAAATGTTAATAAAAATGATAAAATCCCACTCAAAATTCAAAAATTTGTTTTATTAAGAGTTTTATGTCTTAATATCTTTGATAGAATGAAGTTGGGGCTTTCAGAAAGAAGCTTGCCTACAAAAATTTAAAAACTATACCCATCAGTTAACATCTGTTGCCATACATGGTTACAAATTTTTGTTCCCTTTTAAGATTTACTCTTACCAACATTCAGATATGCAATATAGTATTATTGACTATAGTCTCCATGCCATGCGTCAAATCCCCATGACTTACTTGTGACTGCAAGTTTGTATCTTTTGACCCCCTTCACTCATGTTGTCTATCTTCAACCCCCATTTCTGGCAACCATCTCTGTGTCTCTGAACTTGTTTTATAAATGATTTTTCTAGATTCTATGTATAAGTAAGATCATACTGTATTTCTGTCAAACTAGTTTTGCTTAGCTGAATGCCCTCAAGATCCCTCATGTTGTTGCAAATGACAAGATTTCATTCTTATTTTTGAATGAATAGTACTCCAGTGTGTGTCTGTATATAATGTCTTCTTCATCTGTTCATTCATCAGTGGACACTTTCTGTATCTTGGCTATTGTAAATAATGCTGCAATGAACATAGGGTTGCTTATATGTTTTGAATTAGTATTTTTTAAATTAACATATCATGTATTATTTGCTTCAGGGGTACAGGTCTGTGACTCATCAGTCTTACACAATTCATAGCACTTACCATAACACATACCCTCCCCAATGTCCATCCCCCAGCCACCCTATCCCTCCCATGCCCTTCCCTTCCAGCAACCCTCAGTTTATATTTCCTGAGACTAAGGGTCTGTTATGGTTTGTCTCCCTCTCTGGTTCCATCTTGTTTCATTTTTCCCTCCCTTCCTCTATGATCCTCTGACACATTTCTCAAATTCCTCATATCAGTGAGATCATATGATAATTGTCTTTCTCTGATTGACTTATTTCCCTTAGCCTAATACCCTCTAGTTCCATCTATGTTGTTGCAAATGTCAAGATTTTGTGTTTTTTCAAACTGCATAATATTCCATTGTATGTATATACCACATCTTCTTTATTCATTTATCTGTTGATGGACATCTAAGCTTCTTCCATAGTTTGGCTATTGTGGACATCGCTGCTATAAACATTGGGGTGCATGTACCCCTTAGGATCACTACATTTGTATCTTTGGGGTAAGTACCCAGTAGTGCAATTCTTAGGTTATAGGGCAGCTCTATTTTCAACTTTCTGAGGAACCTCCATACTTTTTTTTGTTTTCTCCAGATAAATACCCAGAAGTGGAATTGCTAGGTCATATGGTAGATCTATTTCGAAGTTTTTGAGGCATCTCCATACTGTTTTCCACAGTAACTGCACCAATTTACACACCAACAGTGCATAAGGGTTCCCTTTCCCCCACATTCTCACCAACACTTGTTATTTCTTGTTATTTTAACTTTAGCCATTCTGACAGCTGTGAGGTACTATCTCCTGTGGTTTTGATTTGCTTTTCCCTGACAATTAGTGATGCTCTGCACCTTTTTTATGTACCTGTTGGTCAACAATATGTCTTTGGAAGAATCCATTCAGATCTTCTGCCTACTTTTAAATTAAATTGTTTGGGGGTTTTGCCATTAATTGTAGGGGTTCTTTATATATTTTGGATATTAACCCCATTATCAGATATATAATTTACAAACATTTTCTCCTTTTCAGAAGGTTGACTTTTCATTTTGTTAATGATTACCTTTGTTGTGAACAAGCTTTTTAGTTTGATATAGTCCCACGTGTTTCTTTTTGCTTTTTGCTGCCTGTGATTTTAGACTCAAATCTCCAAAAATCAATACGAAGAGCAACATCAAGGAGTTTTCTGCCTATGCTTCCAATAAGTGTCTTATTGTTTCCGGTCTTCTATTCAGGTCTTCACTCCATTTTGAGTTAATTTCTGTGTATGGTGTAAGATAGGGAACCAGTTTCATTCTTTTGCATGTGGCTGTCACTTTTCTCAGCATGATTTGTTGAAGGGGCTGTCTTTTCCCCATTGTGTATTCTTGGCTCCTTTGTGATAAATTAACCCTATATGCCTAGGGATACTTCTGGTCTCTTTATTCTGTTCCATTGATCTGTGGGTCCGTTTTTATGCCAATAGCATACTGTTTTGATTACTATGGTTTTATAACTTAGTTTGAAATCAGGGAACATGATGCTGTTGATGCTGTTTTGGTCTTTCTCAAGATTGCTTTGCCTAATTCAGGGTCTTTTGTCATCCCATACAAATGTGAGGATTGGTTATCCTATTTCTGTTGAAAACGCTGTTGGAAATTTTGATAATTTTTTTCTGAACCTCAGGACTCCTTTAGGTAGTTTGGACACTTAACATTTTAATAATTATTAAATGTTGATTTTTTTCACTAATATGGGACTTTCCCAGCCTGGCGCTGATTTTCTTTCAGCATCTGTAGGAGTGAGACAAATAACCAGTCCTAAACCGTGGATGATGTGTGTGTAGACACTAAAGGGTGAGGGAAAGTTTTTTTTTTTTTTTATAGAAACTCCATCTCATATGTTCTGCTATGTCTTCCCTCCCACTTTGAATATGATCTTCAGTTGTCAGGCTTAAATACAGTCATTTTATTTGGCTGTTGAACCTAATTATAATGAGTGTAAGGCTCTAAGACTTACCACAGATGAGGTGGTGAGCCTTTTTCAGAAATGTCGCCTTCAAATAGACTTTTGTGGCTTAATATATTTGTGGCACCTAACAGCTGTGTGCTACTCCTAGAAACTTTAATTATCACACTGATTATGTGGCACAGAAAATAAGATGTGGGGGTAAAAACCTTAGGTTTAAATTATGTATGTGAACATTTATGTAAGGATAAAACTACCAGCAAATACACCGATGCATTATTTAGGCTTCTCATGGTGAGAAACTGAAAGATTTATTTTCGATCTTATATCACTATTTCCAAAGAGATGGTTCTTCTCGCATGTGTTTGAATGGCTTGGGTAGCTTGTCTTTTAAACAACGTTTCAGTGACATTAATGGTTAATTATTCTCTATATATTGAAGAAACCTCAAGGTGCTAAAAGAAAGGAAGAACAATGGAAAAATATGGCCTCATTCTTTAAGGAATAGCTTACAGTTTTAAGCATGTGTTAAGGCATTCACACGTGAAAACCTGAAATAATGGCAAATCTTTTGAGGACACATTTCATTTCTGTGGGTTATAGATATAGGATTTTAGACGCAGGAAAAGATCTACGTAGAAAGAGAAAATAAAGTATTTGCAGTGACAGGTGAGTGTTGAGATGGAATTTACAAGGAAGTATACAGGGAGTGAGCAGGGGCTGATTAAATACTGCATATTTTTTGTGTATGTATATAAACTGTTTATGTCATATAATACAATTCGCTATATTATATGACATATGTGTTATATATGTCATATAATACAATTCAAAATTTTAACAAATTTTGTTTTATCATTAATAAATGATAAACTTTAATTTTTAAGGCAGTTTTAGGCTCACAGAAAAATTGAATGGAAGGTACAGAGAGTTCCTGTATACTCCCTGTCTGCCCCAACACACAGCCTCCCCCATTTAGGGACAACCTGTACCATAGGGGTGTACTTGCTACAATGGGTGAATCTGTATTGACATCATTATTACCCAAAGCCCAGAGTTTACACTAGAGTTCACTCTTGGTATTGTAAACTTATTTGCACATTATTCATCACTATACAATGCAGAATAGTTTCACTGCCCTAAAAATCCCTTGTTCTCTAACTCTTCATCCCCTACCCCTTCACTTCTGGAAACCAATGATCCTTTAACTGTCTCCATGGTTTTGCCTTTTCCAGAATGTCACAGAGTTGGAATCCTAATAGGCTTTTGGGATTGGCTTCTTTCACTTAGTAATATGTATTCAGGTCTCCTCCAGGTCTTTTCATGGTTTGAGAGCTCATTTCTTTTTATTTTTTTTATTTTTTATTTTTTTAAAATTTTATTTATTTATTTGACAGACAGAGATCACTCACAAGTAGGCAGAGAGGTAGGCAGAGAGAGCGAAGAGGAAGCAGGCTCCCTGCCGAGCAGAGAGCCCGATGCGGGGCTCGATCCCAGGACCCTGGGATCATGACCTGAGCCGAAGGCAGAGGCTTATCCCACTGAGCCACCCAGGTGCCCGCTCATTTCTTTTTAGCACTGAGCAATATTCCGTTGTCTGGAGGTAGTGGTTTATCCATCACCTACTGAAGGACATCTTGGTTGCTTCCAAGTTTTGACAATTATGAATAAAGCTGCTATGAACATCCATGCTCAGGTTTTGTGTCAGCTAAGTCTTCAGTAAGTTTTGATAAATACCAGGGAGAATGATTGCTGGGTCATATTGTAAGAATATGTTTAGTTTTTGTTTTTGTTTTTTGTTTGTTTGTTTTTTGAGTATGTTTAGTTTTGTAAGGAATCTCCAAACGGTCTTGGGAAGTGGCTGTGTCATGTGCATTCTATCAGCAATGAATGAAGGTTCCTGTCATTTCACATTCTCGCCTACATTTGGTGGTGTTAATATTTTGGATTTTGGCCATTCTAGTAGGTGTATAGTTGTATTTCATTGTTTAATTTGCATTTCCCTGATGACATATCCTGTTGAACACCTATTAAGTCCTTACTGAGCATCTGTATATATTCCTTGGCTAGGTATCTTTTCAGGTCTTTTGCCATTTTTAAAATCAGGATGGTTATTTTTTGATTCATGAGTTTTAAGAATTATTCATATGTTTTAAATAACAGATGTTGTTGTTTTTTTAAATAAGACCTGTCATATGCCAATGTTTTCTTTCAGTCTGTGGCTTGTCTTCTCATTCTCTTAACATTCTTTTTCTGAATTGAAGTTTTAATTTTAATGAAGTACATCTCATCAACTATTTCTTTCATGGGTCATGCCTTTGGTGTTGGATCTAAAAGCCATTGTCATACCCAAGGTCTTCTAGATTTTCTCCTGTGGCATCTCTTTCAGAAGTTGTACAGTTTCACATTTTACACTTAGATCTATGCTCTATTTTGAGTTACTTCTTGCAAGGGGTGTAGGCTCTGTGTCTAGACTCATTTTCTGTATGTAAATGTCCAGTTTCTCCAGCAATGTTTGTTGGAAAAGACTGTCTTTATTTTTATTGTATTGCCTTTGTGTTGCTATTTATTTATTTTGTTTTGTTTTGCTTTGCCAAAGACCAGTTGACTATACTTCTTTGGGTCTATTTCTAGACTCTCTATTCTCTTCCATTGATGTATTTGTCTATTCTTTTATCAATCCCAAACTGTCTTGATTAGTGTCACTTTATAGTAGGTCTTGAAGCTGGGTAGTGTCAGTCCTCCAGTTTGGCTCTTCCCCTTCAATACTGAGTTAGCTATTCTGGGTCCTTTGTCTTTCCATAGAAACTTTAGATTCACTTTGTTTAAACCCACATGATAACTTGCTGGGAATGTGATTGGAATTTTGTTCAATCTATAGGTCAAATTGGGAAGAACTGATGCGGTAAAATATTGTCTTTTAATTCACAAACATGGCATATCTCTCCATTTATTTAGTACTTTTTTATTTCTTTCATCAGAGTTTCACAGTTTTCCACATGAGATCTGGTACATATTTTGTTATGTCAAAAATTTATGCCAAATATTTCATTTTGGGGGGTGCTAATGTAAATGGTGACATGTTTTGATTTTCAAATTTTACTTGGTTGCTGTTGGTATAAGGAAGGTGAGGAACTTTTATATATTAACCATGTATCCTGAAAACTTGCCATAATCACTTCTTAGTTCCAGGAGTTTTTGTGTTGATTCTTTGGATTTTCTCCATAGATGATCATGCCATCTACAAAGACAGCTTTATTTCTTTCATATCAATCTGTATATCTTTAATTTCCTTGTCTTATCTTACTGCATTGGCTGGAACTTTTAGTCTGAGGTTGAAAAGCAATGGTGAGAGGGATCAACCTTGCCTTGTTCCTGATCTTAGTGGGAAAGTTTTGAGGTTTTCATGTAAATGTTGGTAACTGTAGGTTTCTGAGGGTTTATCAGGTCATGGGAGTTTCTTTCCATTCCTAATTTGCTGAGGTTTTGTTTCATTTTTAGCTTTTTAAATCATGAATGAGTATGGATTTTGTTAATTTCTTTTTTCTATATCTATTGATATGATTATGTACATTTTCTTCATTAGCCTGTTGATGTAATATATATTAGTTGGTTTTTGAATGTTGAACAAGCCTTGCATACTTGTGAGAAAACCCATTTGGTCATGGTGTATAAATCTTTTTATACATTGTCAGATTTAATGTGCTAACATTTTGTTGAGGATTCTTGTGTCTATGTTCATGAGAAATATTGGTCTGTAGTTTTCTTTACCTGGAATATCTTTGTCTGGTTTTAGTGTTAGGGGGATGCTGACCTCATAAAATGAGTTAGAAAATATTCTCTCTGTTATCTTCTGGAAGAGAATGGAAAGAGTTCGTATAATTTCTCCCTTAAATACTTTGTAGAATTATTCAGTGAACACATCTGGGCCTGGTGTTTCCTGTTTTGGATGATTATTAATTATTGATTAAATTTCTTTGGTTTGGGCCACTGTGATTTTAATGCCTTCTAAGTGCCAGGAAATAAGCTAGGTCAATATACACTTATTCCTTCACTATTTAATTCAGAAAGTGGGAGTAGGTAATCGTATTAGACATTTGTGGTTGAATTCTCAACATCTCTTTGACACTAGATGATTCTAAGCCATTCATGGTCACTCCTTCCATCTTGCTAAGGTGGGCTGGTGGACATGTGACCAATTCAGTCAGTGGAACATGAGGGGGTTACAATTTTATTGGAAGAGACATCTTTCTTCTTCCAATGGATGTTGGGTTTTTTTGGGTATGGGCTACAACAACTGCAATCTTCTTTTGGTCACAAGAAGAACCAGTGGTAGGTCGAAGATGATGCTAAGGATGGCAGAGTGAAATGAAGGTAAGAATATAAAGACTTAGGATAAATAGTGAACCTTTATGCCAGCCATATCTTCAACTTATCCCATCTCTGAACATTAGATTACACGAGGTAATAGTATTTCTTATTATGATTTTTTTCTACTCTTTGCAATCAAGAACATCCTGTGGAATACAGTTGTCTCCATTTTATGTAGAGAAATGTGGAGCTTAAGGAGGTGAAATAACTTTCCCATGATTACATATCTAATAAATGTCTGAGCTTGTATCTGAACTCTGGTCTATCCCATTCCTTCACATTGTTCACCACTTACCCTCATACACAAACAGGCAAGTTAATAAAATCAGAAAAAATAGTATTAATAACTGTCATTATTTCCCATATGCAGGCTGTCCTCTAGCAGTGCCTATTGCTCTTATTATTATTTTTTGGCACTTATTTTGAAATTTTATATATATATTTTTTAATTTAATTTTATTTTTTCAGCATTCCAAGATTCATTGTTTATGCACTACACCCAGTGCTCCATACAATATGTGACCTCCATAATACCCACCACTAGGCTCACCCAACCCCTCCACCTCCCTCCCCTCTAAAAATCTCAGTTTGTTTCTCAGAGTCCACAGTCTCCATATTTCGTCTCTCACCTCTGATTTCCCTCAATTCACTTATAAAATATTTCTCCTTTCTAAGTAAATAACTAGTTTTGTAGCATCTTAGCTACATGAAACCATATGAATTTGTCTTATTTAGCTGGTATGGAGATATACAACTAAACCTAAACCAGTCTAGGGACCACAAAGATAAGTAGTGGTTTGAATAGTGGTCTCCCTGATGCCACTCACCCACAGAGATATCTCCACCCAGAATCTGTAAATGAACTTCATTTGGGCAAGGTGACTTAGAAGATGTAAATTAGGCTAAGAACCTTGAGATAAGATTGTCTTGAATTAGAATAAGCCCTAAACCAATGATAGGTGACCTTAGAAGAGAAGGCACCTTTGCAGACAAGAAGGGAAGAAACCATCATCTTAGGGAAGACAGTGCTGTGAAGTTGAAGACAGGGATTGGAGTTGTGCATCTCTAGGCCAAGAAATACTTAGAGCCACCACAACCTGGAAGAGGAAAGGAAAAATTCTCCATAGAGCACTTAGAGAGAACATAGTCCTGCTGGCACATTGATTTCAGACTTCTGGCCTCCAAATCTGAGAGAGAATAAATTTCTGTTACTTTTGAGCACCTCATAATGATTAGTTATAGTAGCCATAGGAAACCAATATGTGAGTATTCTTGACTTCAAGAATTTCCACCTCCTTTCCCTTTCCTTGACAAGAACTGGTCTCAGGGTTGACTACTATCTGTAAACATGGTGGACATGGCTAACCACCTTCCATGGAATATTGTTGGCTCTTAGAAGTGGTTGCCCAGCTAGTAACTCTATTTCCTGGTCTTTCTTATATCATGGTCAAATATGCATCTAGTTCTGACAATGAAATGTGAGCAGAAGTGATGATCATTACGTCTGATGTCAGGTAGTTAAAAAGAGTGCTCTCTTCCTTCTTTGTTGAATCTTCTTCATCCACTGGATCAAAGGACTTCAAGGTCCTTGTGGATGACAGAGCCAAAAGATGTCATTACCATTACAGCTTACTGAAGCACATGGTACTATGGAGGAGAGTGGATTTCTTAAATAAAAGTGGGGTTCTGTCAATCAGAAGAGAGGGAAGTAGGATTCACACAGTCTTGACCCCAGCTAATTGTTGTGTTCATATACTTTGTTACCTGATTCGCACTGATGGGATTCAGGTATTTAAAAAATAACTTTCCAGAGGAGACATTGTCAACCTCTTGGATAATAATGATTGTATTTAACTACAAAGTATTACTCAAATGTTAATGAAACACTTTTGCTACATACTGATTTACTTTTTACAAGAACCCTGAGGTGGAGCTAGAACAGATGAGCTAACATTACAAATTAGAAAATTGACCTCTCTTCTTGCAGCAACACTCCATTTACTCTCTCCTTCTAGGAGACACAGACTTCTCATCAGTGATAAACATGTGCTCTTTTTTGGCTACCCAGTATATATATTTCCTTTCTTTTAGTTAATGCTAAATAGCTAATGCTAATCTGATGGGACCAGGCCTTCTGCCATCCTCAGCCTAAGTATTTCAACTAGAGTTGACACGTTTCCTGATTCCAGGGATGGACATATGACTCACACTGGCCAATCAGAAATGTCATTCCTGGGGCACCCTGGGTGATTCAGTGAGTTAAGCGCCTGCCTTTGGCTCAGGTCATGATCCCAGGGGCCTGAGATCGAGTCCTGCTTCAGGCTCTGCTTCTCCCTCTCCTACCCACTTGTGCTCCCTCTTTCACTCTTGCTATTGCTTTGTCTCAAATAAATAAATAAAATCTTTGAGGAAAATGTCATTTTTCTGACATGTGACATGTGACACAATATGGTCCAAAACTTCCATTGTATAGGGAATATAAGAAATATATATAATATAATATAATATAATATGATATAATATAATATAAGAAACTGCCCTCAGGGTGGCTGTGTTGTTAACCATGTGGTGTGTAAGAAAAAAGCCTTCAGAGCTAATATATCTGATGCTGGGGGTGGGGCCCAGGGGGTGTCCTGTGCATGTCTGTTATGTTCCAAGTGTGTGTTCTTACCTTCTTCCCAAAACAAATCATGCATGCTTCTACAAGAGCGTGTGTCTCCGTATTCAATAAGAGAAACCATCTTTTCTCTGTTGCTTTGTAATTAGTTGAAATATTCTTTACAGAGAATAACACCTGAATTTTAATTTGGGGTGTGTGTGTGTGTGTGGTGGGCGGGGCGGTTGTTTAAGAGCTCTCTTTGGCAGGGGTGGAATTTAAAATGTAGCTCATGTGTTGTCTTTGCCTTATTCAATTTCTCCTTCATTATAACCTAGAGTCAGGCTATTTAAGATGATTAGCAGGTCATGGTTAAGGGCTGTGAATTATCCTCACTGAGTTTACTTCATTTCTTTAGTACGTAGATAGCAATTTAGCTAGCAAAAATTAGTTTTGCTGTTTCTGAATCCATGATACTTGAGTGTTGATAGGCATTAATGGATTTTGAGAAGTAGAAGTTTATGTTCATTCCAGAAAACTTAGGTATTTTAAGTGGCTTAGCCTGCATAGATTCCCGAACTGTAGACCCTGGAAAAGGTAGGTCTTTTGGTTTCTGCCTCCACATGAGCAAGTGGGAAGTATAAATTGAACACAGGATGGAATAGAGGGCAGAGAATACTAGAAGCAGGAAATCCTCCCATCCATTAACACATCCACATGTGTTAATGTGTTCTGCACATAATGTGTGCAGAATATAAGCTCCCTGGGGCCAAGAACCTTGTCTGTCCAGCTTGTTCGCTAGTTAGGAAGAGCCTGAGCCCTAGCAAATGCCCCAAAAGTTCCCAAAAGATGACCAGAAGCAGAAGCGAATAAAGGATTCCACAGAAATTAACCAGATAATGCTATGGTAAATTTCATTATGAAACTCTGGTTCTTACCACCCTTTAGCCTAATTTAATCTTGTCAGCCATTAGTTGTTCTGGCTGTTTTATGTATTTTTGTGTTAGTTTATTTATTTAACAAGTGATCGCCAAGCGCTCACAAAGTATTAGCCCGGGGTTGTCAACTCCCTCTACAGGGACATTTGAAGATGTTTTTGCTGTGGTTACACTGACTGCCTCTACTGGCATTTAGTGGGTGCGGGCCAAAGCACGCTGAATATCTGGTAAGCTCTTCTTCCGTGAATGGACATTGAAGTTTATGTTCAGTCATTACGAACATTTTCTACCTGTCTTCTGGTAAAAGTCCTTTTTTGGGGCAGAGGTACAGGAGTCTCTCTAGGACAATCAGTGGATTTCAAACTCTTTTATAGTTAAGAATAATTAATACGTTTTATGTTGCAATCCCAAAACATCTGTGTGTGTGTGTGTGTGTGTGTGTGTGTGTGTGTGTGTGTAACTGAGATAAAAAGTTGCAAGGCAACACTATCCTTTATTATGTGGTATGAACTATGACCTATTTTATTAAAAAATGATGCTGCTTGCAGCTCATTAAATTGATTTTCAAAAACTACTCATAGGTAAAAGCTCAGGTGAAGAAACAAAGTATTAAGGGCCTGCCTAGTAGTGGAAATATTGGCTCGTGTTTAAGGATTCTGGAATGCGTTAAGCTATCTTCAAAGTTGTCACTGTAATTTATACCTGCTGAGAATGGAGAAGAAATTCTGTTGCTCTACCAATTTGTTTTTACTCTATTTAGCCCCCTCTGGCATATGTATACCCTATTCTTTTTTTTTTTTTTAAGATTTTATTTATTTATTTGACAGACAGAGATCACAAGTAGGCAGAGAGGCAGGTAGAGAGAGAGGAGGAAGCAGGCTCCCTGCTGAGCAGAGACACCCCGCCCCCCCCACCCGACGTGGGGCTCCATCTCAGGACCCTGGGACCATGACCTGAGCCGAAGGCAGAGGCTTTAACCCACTGAGCCACCCTGTGGTATACAGGTACCCCTGTATACCATATTCTATGCAATTTTGTATCTTTTTAAAACTTAAGATTAGTATGAACTCCTTTCAGTGTCATTAGTTTGTCTTAAAACCTGAAATTTTGAATAGAGCATAATATTTCATTTTAAGAATGTGTTATCATATATCTGACTCTCCCTGGGTTGTTGACATAACTATGCTTCCAAGACTTTTGACAGTTCTGATGAAATCACTAAACTCTTTGACTAATCAGTCTCCCCCTGCTTCTTAGAACAGATGCTAAGTCTGAGGATTACTAAGTCAAAGGATGTGATCACATTTATGAATTCTGATATGTATGTTCAATTTGTACTCCAAAAAATATGTACCTATTTACTTTTAAGTGAATCTAGATTTTCCTGATTTTGACTGGGCAAACTCAAGTTTAACTGAACATATAACATTAAACAGTGGCATTTTGTTTATGAAACATTGCTCTTAAATAGATTTGGAAATGTGTTTTCCATTCTCCATATTTAGAACTGCAAATGTAAACACCAGTAGGGAAAAGAATTTCCAGCCTTAACACTGTATTAATTCAGTTCACTTTAATAGTTGTTTGTCTCGCTGTGGGATAAAAATAACATGGTACTCGCCATTAGAAGGCCTGACTTTTAATTTTTCCCTCATCAGCCATGTGACCACCAGCAGAACATTTAACTTCTCTGGATCTTCAGGCACAGAATAGCGATGGTGAGTTCTGTCCTGCCCATCTCAAAGCATGTATGCAGATTCCATGACCCAGGAGTGGGGTCATTCACTGCTATTGAAACTCATCAAAGGAAACAAATGAAATCATAAGAAATTCATGTCAATTTATCCAGGAAATTTACCACTGGGACATTGTTCTTGAATAAGTAACCATATCTTTTACAGCTTTTATCAGGGAGACAATGCTGACTTTTATACCTAGTACACAATGTCTGTCTTATTTGTTTATTTCTTATTGAAAGGATGACATTAAAAGAAAGAAGCAAGTGACCCATAATTAAAACATATCAGTGTCTGGACCACAGCAACTTCAGGTCCTGACTTAACTGGTGGGAGTGGGGGCTGGGCTTAGGTGATTTCAATGGGCAGCTGGGAATGAGACCAGAAATTCACTGTTAGTAGGATAGCCACTCACCTTATGTTTGCAAATCAACTTAAACTTGAATTAATTAAAATTATGTGGCATGATAATGCTCATTCCTCTGGGCACATGTCATGTGCTCAGTTGTCCAGTGTGGCTGGGTAGGTGGCTACCATGTTGAACAGCACAAAAGCCTTCTCTATTAGGACAGGAAATTCTGTTGGACCTCCTGTTCTTTATTCATATAATTTAGTTATCTTTATTATTTTTTAATAAATGAAATTAAATTTACATAGTCAGGGGTGCCTGGGTGGCTCAGTGGGTTAAAGCCTCTGCCTTCGGCTCAGGTCATGAGCCCAAGGTCCTGGGATCGAGCCCTGCTTTGGGCTCTCTGCTCAGCAGGGAGCTTGCTTCCCTTCCTCTCTCTCTGCCTGCCTCTCTGCCTCCTTGTGATCTCTGTCTGTCAAATAAATAAATAAAATCTTTAAAAAATTTTACATAGTAAAATACTAGGTCTTAATTGAACTAGTAGATGCATTTGGACAAATGGATTACCCATTTCTTCAACACCCCAGTCAAGACAGGAATATTTCTATCAGAATATTTCTATCATGCCCGAAAGTTCCCATCATGCCCACTTGCAGTCTGCCAAGACCTATGGTCAACCACTGTTTTGATTTTCACCCTAGATAAATTTGCTTGTCTTTACTTTCATATAAATTATTTCTTTTGATTGAACAGCAAGCAAATAGGCATGCTTATAAAAGGCATTGCATCATAGTTTTAGTAAACGTAGCTGATTTAAATGTCTAATGTCGAAGAGGAAATTTTTCTAAGAATTTCATAGTGTGGACAGCATTGCTCTTGAGGCACATACAGGCGATAAAGATGGAAAACTTTTGAAGAGGGTAGTTTTTCTTCCTGTTTACTCATTTACTCATCAAATGTCTATTGTGGGCTCACTCTGTGCTAGGGAGTGTGCTAGGCTCATGTTTCCCCTTCGCCTGTTCCTCTCCTGATAGTAGTCACAGCTGAGGAACACCCGTTCTGATAGTGGTTTTGCTGTTTCTCTAAACCAGATGATTTTAAAAGTAAACATTTTTATTACCAAAAATGGAAAATCACTATCATTTGCTCTAAACATAAGGGGATGTTTTAAAAATATAAGATGGAGATTTCTGGCAATCCTGATGAATCTCTGATTATAAAGGTGTTCCTTCTACGACATGGAAAATGCCAGATAAAAAGGTTCAACACATATCTATCTGTACTCAGACTATAGACAACTCTTTCCCTGACAGAAAAGACAGAGAAATCAAAGGTAGGGTGGTGAGCAGGTGGGAAATCCTGGCCACCCACTGAGACTCTTGTCCCAGTTACAGTAATGGGCACTGGAATTCTAGTAGCCAGACTGGGGCACAGGAGGGAGTTGGGGAAGCTGAAATTCAGACACCCCTTCCCACCATCTCGTAACAAAACCGCACTCTCACTCTCTCTCTCTCTCACACACATGTGCGCACAAACACACACACACACACACACACACACACCAGTTTCCAAGAACATCTCTGCTGGAAAGAGCTGGGATGTATGATGATGTTTATGCCCGGATGAACAGAACACTTTGACAAATTAGTAAAGCTAAATAAAACCTCAAGGCCCACCGTGATGGTCAGCTCTGTGGGTTAGTGTGACTGCCATGGGATGTCCAGACATTTGGTCCAGCAGTATTCTAGGTGAGAGTGTTTGGGGATGAAATTCACATTGGAAATAGCTGACTGAGGAAAGTGATTGTCCTTCCTAATGTTGGGGGGGGGGTCTCATCTACTGTTTTGAAAACATGAATAAGACAAAAAGACTGAGCAAAAGGGACTTCTGCTTGACTCCAAATACATATCCATGTGCATATAAACATATATACAGGTACACATAAATGCATACATATACATGTATACACACATACATACACACATAGGTATATGTATATAAATAGGTATATGTATAGGTATATGTATATAGGTATATGTATATAAAGTTATATACATAAGTATATGTATATAAAGACACAATATTTTAACTGAGGGAAGCAGGTGATTCTTGTCCTTGCTCCCTGGCAGATAGAAGTCGGGAGTTTAATCAATCAAATGCTCCCAACTGGGACCCGATGGGATTGTTGAGAGGCTGAGGCAAATCCCAAAGAGTCACTCGATGATGATTTTGCATGAGTGCCCAGAATGGAGAAGCAAAGGTCCTGTGGCCTGTGGCTGAGTGAGCAGAGGTGGTGTAATCCACAGCCAAGCTTCCAGCATTCAGGGGTCACAGTGCCAGCCTGGGTGGCATCAGAAACATCAACTCTGGAAGAATCTTGCCCATGGCTTGTCCTCCTCAATCCCAACCTCTCAGGCAGTTCAGCATAAGTGGGCCACAACGGGTTTCTGTTTGCCAGCAGGCTTTGGGAACTCACTCAAGAATGTAAACAGGAAAATGACAAGATCAGTACTGTGGGCTTGTGTCTGTGTGATCAAAGAATGTTGGTCACTTCCTATGGGAGCAGCCTCTTCCCCAACAGGCATGATGGCATGCTTTGGAAGAGCTGATGTGTGGATGGCGTTTTCCTCCATGCTTTTTTAGATCTGGGCCAGCTCTCTGCTGTGAAGGGTAGGTGCATCTCAAGGTGTGAATCAGGTGACACGATGAAATGATCCCAGCTCTGAAATGTCCATCCTTCTCACCAGCTGATCACAGAACCTTCTCCTCCCTGCCATAAAATTCTAACCAGGATGCTCCAGGTGTTAGTGACTTCTTCATGTGACTTTGGTTCCGCCTGCCCACCAGCCTCCACACAGAGTTACCAAAGGGTGGGATAGATGCAGACCTCTGTCCCACCTTTGCCTGGATTTCCTATGTGGTCTTAGGCAACTTCACTGACCTGAACCCTCAATTTTGCTTCTCTGTACAATGGGCATATCATCAGTACTTAATTCACGGCATTATGCAGTCTGGGGGAGATATGCTTCCGAAGAATGCCCCACAGTCTTCCACATACAAACAGTTTGATAAGTAATAGACACTTCTGTAATCCATTGGAAATCCAGAGGGTTGAAAGTATGCAGTCGAGATGTTCAAAGTCGAGGGGCTGGATAAAGGGCGGCACCTTCAAGTCCAGTTTCAGCCAGGTTCATTTTAATAAACTCATGGGATGCCTGGGTGGCTCAGTCAGTAAAGTGTCTGCTTTCGCCTCCGGTCATGGTCCTGGGGTCATGGGATCAAGCCCCATGTTGGGCTCCCTGCTCAGAGGGGAGTTTGCTTCTCCCCTCCCTCTTCTGCTCCTCCTGCTTGTGCTCTCTCTCTCTATCTGACAAATAAATAAAAATCTTTAGAATAATAAACTCATAGGTGCTTTTATAAGTCGAATCTCACATTTTATAAAGCATATGAGCATATACCTACCTCCCACATTAAATATCCTTTAAAAATTTTTTTTTGTGGTAAGCAAAAATATTTTTATGACAGCTTTTTCTGAAGTTTTAGTATTGACAACTCATCTAACTTATGTTACTTAGAAATTGCTGTGCTTATGTTGAGATTATTTTGAGGTAAGGGTCAGATCTACAGATTTTAAGGGAACACCATTTTTGTAAATACAGTTTTTTCTTGGTTAGGCTTCAAATATGTGGAGGAAGTTTCTTCCAGTTTTCTTTCTTTCTTTCTTTTTTTTTTTAAGATTTTATTTATTTATTTGACAGACAGAGATCACAAGCAGGCAGAGAGACAGGCAGAGAAAGAGGGGGAAGCAGGCTCCCTGATGAGCAGAGAGCCAGTGCGGGGCTTGATCCCAGGACCCTGAGATCGTGACCCAAACCAAAGGCAGAGGTTTTAACCCACTCAGCCACCCTGGCACCCCTTCTTCCAGTTTTCTGTTAGGAAAAATTGACAAATAGAAATGCTGATAAAATAGCTGAATTTATTTTTTTTTTAAGATTTTTATTTATTTATTTATTTGGAAGACAGAGATCACAAGTAGGCAGAGAGGCAGGCAGAGAGAGAGGAGGAAGCAGGCTCTCCACCAAGCAGAGAACCCCATGTGGGGCTCAATCCCAGGATGCTGGGATCATGACCTGAGCCGAAGGCAGAGGCTTTAACCCACTGAGCCACACAGCCGCCCCAATAGCTGAATTTGTACCCTTAGGCTCTGTACCTGGATTTAACAATTGTTTGCATTTTGCAATATTTGTATTCTATCTGGACACACAAATATATATATTATATATAATAAATATATGTATACATACATACATATAATAGGTATCTGTTTCACCCCTTTTTTTTTTTGGCTGAGAAATTTGAAAGTAAGTTGCCAGCTATCCTAACATGTCGCCCCTCAGTACCTCAGCAGAAATTTCCTACATAATCATAATCCTTTTTGTCACATTTAAGGAAATTAACATAAAATTCATTAAAATCATTTAATAGTCAACCCATTTTCAAATGTCTTCTGTAACTGACTTTTTTTTAACTACTCTCAGTAAAGCTACACAGTGGCGTTTGGTATGCCTCTCTTTTTCTTTCAAAGTAGAACTCCCCACCACCCCCTCCCCCTGCCCCATGACCCTTTTTCTTTTTAAGATTTTATTTGTTTATTTGAGAGAGAGAGAGACAGAGAGAGAAAGCACAAGCAGGGGGAGGGACAGGCAGAGGGAGAAGCAGGCTCCCTGCTCGAGCCCAACACGGGACTTGATCCCAGGACCCCGAGATCATGACCCGAGCCCAAGGCAGATGCTTGAGACTGAGCCATCTTGTAAAGAATCTATCCCCTGGTGTTTTAGAACACTTCCGCTCTGGCTTTGTCTCTTTCTTCGGGGTGTTGTTTAAATTCTGTCTTTACCTCCATCTCTCCTTGTCTTACGCACTGGTGGTTAAGTCTAGATTCTGGACTGAGTTCAGTGTCACCATTTGTGAGGACTGTGTCACAGTGATACTGTGACCTTCACATTGCATCATGCCAGAAGCGGACACTTTTCAGACTGTCCCAGTGTCAGAGTCCAGAGCTTGACCACTTGGTAAGTGTGGGCATCCCAGATCTGTCCTCATGAAGGTGTATTTTCCTCTCGTTCAATCTAGTACTTGTTGATGATCCTTGCCTGAATTATTACATTGGGGATTGCAAAAATTATGTTTATTAACTGGCATTATTTCTCGTTTTCTCTCTTTTTCCATCTAGCAATAGAGCCATAAATTGAACAATATTAAGACATTAAACTTATTAATAAAAAATAAAATTTAATAATAAAGGAAACTGACACAATGTGGAATAATGACACATTCTACATTCTTTTCCACTGATAGGTAAAGCCTACACACTTCCACACACATGGTCGGTTCTTAAAAAATTCGTAGGCTCTGTTGACATGGCAATGCCTAGTGGATAAAACAGCTTTGACATGAGCTATTTCTAAGGACACAGTCAGCATTAAACCATTTGGGCTGTGTTGCTCAGTGCTGTGAGTGAGGGTGTCAGCAGGTATTGAAAAATTCTGTGCTTAGGAAAAATAGTCTGCTTCAAATCCAAGGACCCAAGGGGTCTGTGTGAGAGCATCTGGAGGGTGAGACGGGGTAGGGCTCGGCAAGATCAGAGGCTGATGTGTTCTTCTGCTACCTTCCGTGACCGACTCTTGTTTAAATCAAATCAACAAGCATTTTACGAATGCTTATTTCGAGTTAAAGACTTCATGAGGATTCCTTTTTGCCTTTTTCTTCCGGAAGCTTTAAGAAGGATGGGCTGTGCACTTACTTTGTTTCTTCTTTTATTCACTTCGGACAGTTGCCTGCCCATCTGCTGTGTGCAGGCCTGGAGAAGGTTCTCTGCTTCTCCAGGAGAGGCCAGCCACAGCTGAATATTCGTGGCTACATGGAAATCAAGCTTGCATTCGGGTGAACCTTCTTTTCTTGGCTCAGGATTCCACCTGGTCTCTCCAGTACGACTTATTTGCTTATTTACTGTATCTTGCTCATCTAAGGCATGGTTCGGTTGCCATTTGCTTTCCTGAGCTGCTCTTAGCAGGGTCCAGTAATGAGGACTGCTTTGGGGGCTACTTTTTGAAATGACTTCTAGCACCGTGATAGTTTTAATTCAGAGTTTATGGTGTTTACTTCCGTTAGAGTGATATTTCCCCCTAATAGTTTTTTCAGCAGAATTTTGGACTCAATGATGGTTAAGAACATGATTTAGGTTCGAAACATTACCATACAGGTATGTGAGTCTGGGCTCCGTCTCTCTTGATTTTTAGTTTCATCTAGGAGATGGAAATAAAAATATGTGGTCCATAGGACGGTAGAGAGGACTATTTGAAATAGCCTACATCTCACTGAGCCCTGAGCTCAATGAATGGTAGCCGTGACTGTGGTGTTTGTTATCAACGGCAGTGTTTGGCATGTAAAAAACGTATATATTTATTTTTATTAATAAGTTGTTGAACTTGGAGGGACTGGCCTTGCTTTGCTGACTTCTGATTTTACTTTGGTACTATATATTCTTTTTTTTTTTTCTTTAAAGATTTTATTTATTTATTTGATAGAGACACAGCGAGAGAGGGAACACAAGCAGAGGGAGTAGGAGAGGGAGAAGCAGGCTTCCCGATGAGCAAGGAGTCCGATGTGGAACTCTATTCTAGGATCCTGGGATCATGACCTGAGCCAAAGGCAGATGCTTAACGACTGAGTCACCCAGGGGTCCTGGTGCTGTGTATTCTGCAAGTCCCTAGCTCCCCTCCCATTATTCCCCCCCCCCCCGAGAAATCTCCGATGACATTCAATAGCCTTTGGAATAAATAGCACGTTCCTGAGGCTGGTGTTTTAGGACCCCAGAAATGGAACCAGATGTCTTGGTCTTCTCCAGACTCCCCTGCAAGTCTAGCAGACTGATCCCTCCATCCTAAAGCTCTTCCTCCCCGGGTTCCACCTGTTCATGCCTCCTCGTGTTCTTCTCTTACTAATTCTTTCAGGGTGGCTTTAAAGTTGCCTTCAAGTCCACTTAATGGAAGAAACCTACCTGATTGTCCCCTTGCTTTCTCCTCTAGAACCTCTGTAGCTCATTCTCTGCCCCTACGATTTAGAGCTCTTGACCCTTTTATTCTCTATGTCATGGTAATCTGTATGCATTGAGCTTCCCTGGTTCTTCCCCCTGGACTCCTGTAATCTCTGACTTCCTCCAAACACGTCTGGGCCTCTCTCAAAATCATGAACAGGAACACACAGACACATGTGATTGGGGTGCACAGGGGGGGTGAATGGCTCCCCTTACTTTCGAGCCCACTTGGGCTTGGAGCATCTGTGAAATTTTAGCTCATTTTCCTTGCAGCTTCCCTAACTGCATCATCATGGGGCCCAGTCCAGAGTCCTGGAAGTCTGGCCAGGAAGTCCATGGACTTGGCGAACATGCTGCTCCACTCCCCATTGCCCCTGTCTGTGGACAGCTGGGGCTGGGTCCCCGACAGAACCTTCCTGAGCCTCTATTTCTCCCATCAGAGCGTGCCTCTGGCCGACAAGACCCTGAGAGCCACTTAAAAAAAAGAGGCGAAAACTCTCTACCACCCCAGTTTGCCAGACTTCTCCAGACCTGTCTGAACCCCACCTTTAGGTATAATGAGGCCTTCTTCTGCAGTCCCCACTTGATGTTTACCTCTCCTGAGCATGGCGGGGTTGCAAGCTTCGCTGGAGCACCATTCATATTTGTAGCGCCCAGAGCTAGTAAGTTCTCAGTCAGTGTTGATTGGAAAAATACATGAAGGTGTTAAAGGAATAGTAGCTAATTGTTTTTGAGTACTAGACACTATGTCTGGTGGATTATAGACATTATCTCATTTCATCATCGGGAAGATTCTGTAAGAAAGTGGTACCATTAGTCATATCTTCCGTTTGGTCTCGTAGACTCATTCACGCTCTGCTCTGCTCCACCTGCGGTGTGGCTCAGGGAGCTGGCCCATGAGGACTACTCCAGTAGGACCCCTCTGGTTTTATGGGTTTGGCCATTGGGGGGGCACTGGAGGAGATCAGAGTGAGAGAGAGGGATCCTTGGCCGACCCCTTCTTTGGAGTGTTGCCTTGGCCGGCAACCTCTCCTTCACTGTCCCTGGTGATTTCTTCTCTGCTTAGATCTCACCTGTGTAAATAATCTATTCATTAAGCCCTCCTCTAATTATACCATGTCACCCCATCCCTCTAGACTCTAAGTGGAAACAATGGTACTGATAAGGAAACTGAGGCCCACTGAGGCTAAGGGATTGCTCAAGATCACTATACTATATTGTTGACCTGGGCATTTGTGTCTAAGTCCATGGCTTGGACTACCACATTGCACACAAAGAAGGACCATGTGTGAGGCAGCAGGGAGTGTGGATAAGCTCATTACTCTTATAGTCTTAAAGGTCTGGACTTCCAAACCTGCTCTGTAACCTAGTTAGAGGGTAACCTTGGGCAAATTATTCTTTTTTTTAATAATTAAAAAAAATTTTTAATAACCATATAATGTACTATTAGCCCCAGGGGTACAGGTCTGTGAGTCGCCAGGTTTACACACTTCACAGCACTCACCATAGCACATACCCTCCCCAATGTCCATAACCCCACCATCCTCTCTCTACCCTCCTCCCCACGGCAACCCTCAGTTTGTTTTGTGAGATTAAGAGTCTCTTATGGTTTGTCTCCCTCCCAATCCCATCTTGTTTCATTTATTCTTTTCCTACCCCCTAAACCCCCAACATTGCATCTCTACTTCCTCATATCAGGGAAATCATATGATAGTTGTCTTTCTCTGATTGACTTATTTCACTTAGCATAATACCCTCTAGTTCCATCCACGTCGTCACAAATGGCAAAATTTCATTTCTTTTGATGGCTGCATAGTATTCCATTGTATATATATACCACATCTTTATCCATTCACCTGGGCAAATTATTCTACCTCTTGGTGCAGTGGGACTCTAGCCTACCTTAGAATTATCGTAAGGCTTAAAGTAATGAGCTACTTTCCTTCTTCCTTTATTTTTGAACTATTTAGCCAACACGAGACATTAGTTTCAGGTGAGCAGTATGGTGATTGGACAACTCTATATGTTACCCCATGCTCCCCAAAAGTGTCTCTACCCTTTGTCACCATATAAAACTATTACAATATCCTTGACTCTCTTCTCTGTGCTGTACCTTTCATCCCCATGACTTATTCATTCCCAAAGTAGAAGCCTGTGTCTCCTATCCCCTTCACCCCTATTGCCCATCCCCACAGTCCCCACTGGCAACCATCTCTTTGTTCTCAGTATTTATAGATCTGCTTCTGCTTTTTGTTAGTTTGTGCATTTGTTTTTTTAGATCCTCCATATAACTGAAATCATAGGATATTTGTCTTTCTCTGACTTATTTCACAGAGTATCATACCCTCTAGGTCCATCTGTGTTGATGCACATAGGAAGAGCTCTTTCTTTTTTATGATTGATATTCCCTTGTATATATGTACACTACATCCTTTTTTTGTAGAATGCAACTGTTTTTGTATTTAAATTCAATTAGCCAACATAGAGTGCATCATTAGTTTTTTATGTAGTGTTCAATGATGCGTGAGTTGTGTATAACACCCAGTTCTCATCAGATCACATGTTCTCCTTAAAGCCCATCACCCGCCATATCTTCATTATCCATTATGTATTGATGGAGTCCTGGGTCACTTCCAGATCTTGACTATTGTGAATAATGCTGCAATAAACATAGGGTGTATATGTATTCTTTTAAATTATTGTTCTCATATTCTTTGGGTAAATGCCCAGTAGTGCAACTACTGGATGATAAGGTAGTTCTATTTTTAATCTTTTGGGGACCTTCCATACTGTTTTCTGCAGTGTCTGCACCAGTTTGCATTCCCCCCAACAGTACATGAGGCTTCCCTTTTGCCCACATCCTCGCCAACACCTGTTGTTTTCTTTTTTGATTCCAGACATTCTGACAGGTGTCAGAATGAGAGATCTCATTGTGGTTTTTATAATGCATTTTCCAGATGGTGAGTGATGTCGAATACCTTTTCATGTCAGCTGTATGTTTTCTCTGGAAAAAATGTCTATTCAGGCTCTCTGCCCATTTTTAATTGCATTTTATATTGGTGTTGAGTTCTATACCTTTTTAATATATTTTCTATATTAATACCTTATCAGATATATCATGTGGGAATATTTTCTCCCATTCAGTAGGTTCCTTTTTATTTTGTCAATTGTTTCCTTCACTGTGCAAAAAGCCTTTTATTTTGGTGTAGTCCCAAGAGTTTAATTTTGTTTTTGTTACCCTTGCCTGAGGAAGCATATCTAGAAAAATGTTTCTCTACCAAGGTCAGAGGAATTATTACCTGTGTTCTTTTCTAGGATTTTTAGGGTTTCAGGTCTCACATTTAGGTCTTTAATTCATTTTGATCTTATTTTTGTATGGGGTGTAAGAAAGTGTTCAGTTTCATTCTTTTACAAATAGCTGTCCAGTTTTCCCAGCACCATTTGTTGAAGAGACTGTCTTTTTCCCTGTTGTATATTCTTGCTTCCTTTGTTGTAGACTAATCGCCCATGTAAGCATGGGTTTATTTCTGGGCTCTCCCTGCCATTCCATTGATCTGTGTGATAATGAGCTAATTTATGTAAAGTGCTAGCGTACTATCTGGCACATCATGAAGACTCAACAATGATCATGAAAGCTATTACTAAGGGGATGATTTGGGACTATGGAAAACTTGGGAAACATTTACCCAAGATGCTTCTATTCCAACAGAGTGGACAGTCAGCTCATAGATAGTAGTACTAACGGAAAGAGTAATAGCACTGGAAGGAAAAGAACATTGGGTGGTTAGAATAGACTTAGAACTGAAGGGCCCCTTTGGGTAGGGAAGGAGCATGTGGTTCACAGTGGACAGGCCATGTTTCACTTTATGTTTCTTCAGTTCTCCCTCCCACTGGTTTTCTTGCCTTGGTATGTGGGTCATCTGTTGCGTATGCAAACATCCCCCAGGCAATGTGATTTGAATGAACCAACAGAAGTCAGTGGGCTTCTGGGACATCTGGGGGGCTCAGTCAGTGAAGCATCTGCCTTCAGCTCAGGTCATGATCCCAGGGTCCTGGGATCGAGTCCCGCATCAGGCTCCACACTCAGCAGGAAGTCTGTTTCTCCCTTTCCTTCTGCTGCTCCCCCTGCTTTTGCTCCCTCTCTTTCTCTGACAAACGAATAAATAAAATCTTAAACAAACAAACAAAAAAATCAGTGGGCTTTGTCATAAGCCTTCTTCCTGGCTGTTAATTTTGGTGACAATAACCATTGCTCTCTGTAGCAGCCTGCCCGGCCGTTCTGGTGGAGTTAGAGTGGTGGGCACAGGAATGGGAGGGCCAGGATGCTGACTGACTTCAGAACATCCTTGGCTCTACTCCTTAAAACAAAGTATCTTTTCAGCGAGGAAAATTGTACAGTATATTTTTGTGACAGCTTCATAACCTGAACCAAAATTGTTGAAAACAGTGCCAGTGAATGAGAAATATGTCTCAGCTGTGAGCTCTGAAGAGAGACAGGCAGTGCCAAGTAAATAATGAATACCTCGTATGGGCACACATCTTCCATCTAAACCATGGCGAAGCTTGTGGACTTCCCACCAGATACCAGAACTGCCGATGATCTCTGAACATCTCTATGCACACTGAACTTTGCCATCATTCCTTTGATTGAAGGTAGTTCACTGAATATGAAGCTTGTCTTTATTATTATTCTGTGGAGAGGGGGATTCTACCTTTCTGCATTATACCAATGCCCAGTGTTTACTGCCAAGTATGAAATCAAATAGAACTGGTTTCAGTTTATTAGGTGAGTTAATGCTATTGTCAGTATTTCAGTAGCAAGTCAGCATTTTTAGTGAGGGTTGTAAACTTAGAGTATTAGCTGCATTGTAAATTAAGATTTTTTTATTCTCATATATGGTGCCTATGGGGACTGTATCAGTTGGCTCTTGCTGTGTAACAAATCACTCCAAAATTGATGACTTGGAAACAATGATCATTGTATTTGTTCATGTTTCTGTGGGTCCGTGCTTTGGGCTTGGCTCTACTGGGATGAGTCTGTTTCTGCTTATTTTGGCTGGGCTCCACTGTGTTTGGCATTAGCCAAGGGCTGTTGATTTCACTCACACATCTGGTGTTTGGCTGGCCATTCGTAGGGACAGTGGAGGTCACTAGATCATGTTGTACTTATCATCCAGTAGGTTAAGCTGGGCTCATTCTCATGGTGGTGACCACAGTGTTCCCAAGAGAAGCAAGAGGTCCAGTCCCAGTACATGGGTACCCTTCAAGTGTGAGACTGTATCACATTCACTGTTGTACCATTGGCCAAAGCAAGGCCTATGGTTAAGCTCAGAGTCACTGGGAAAGGGAGCTTTCTTGAAGGAATGGATATGGGAAGGGGATAATTGTGGAGACTTTTGCAAATAACCTCCAACAGAGACACAGTTTCAGCACAATAACATATAGTAATAAAATAATATGCTTATATTCATATAACTTTCAGAAAAGTCTTAACTGTGATCTAATGGTTCTACTTAGAAATTACATGGAGACATTTAATAATATTCAAATGAAATCCTATGCTAAACTATGGTTCTTAATATTACCACTACTGCTGAGAAATATTTAAGTTCATAATTACCCAGAGAGAAAGGTATTTTTCTTATCCCCACCTTATGTATAAGGAAATTGAAACTAGGAGAGGTTGTACCCCTTGCTCAATGTCACCATAGCTAAGGGAATAACATTCAGGGGGCTGTAAGGATATATTAATTTAATGTGTATATGGGACTTAGTCTGGAGGCTTCCACAGTATTCAGTGAGTATATGAACACTCTATTCTTGTAAAATACTAATAGCCTTTCGTGTTCAATTATTACTTTTTTATTTTGAATGTTAGACCATGTATAGCTATAAAACTAAAAACTTGCTAACATTTTAAATTTCCCATTGAGGACATCTATAATTGGTTCTATGTTTTGCTTTAACTGAAACTGACTACAAATAACAATCCAAACTCCATTTTGCAGTGAAGTTAAGAACTTTGCTTACTACTAAATAATCAAAACTTTTCAAGCACCATCCAATTAAGTTAGGCCGTTAAATCTGAAACTGCTTTATGAGAACACTAAATTACTGGATAGCCTCCACTTCTTACATCTTCACTGATGATAAAAGGATGTCTTTATCACACCTCTGTGTATGTCATTGATCATTTGTTTTGATTTAAAGTAAAAGGCTTTATTTGAGGGAGGAAGGTTAGACTCTACATATGGAATACCTATCACTTCTGCCTCAATCATGGGTCAAGAAAAGAATAGAAATGGAAATCGTGTTTGAAAAAAGAATCTTGGAGAGGGTATCCCAAGGAAATGAGAAAGGGGCTTTCACTCCCCCTGATAACATTCTCCTCTGTCTTCCTAAATGGAGTCTGAGAAAGTATTAAATGTCACATCTGGTCGTTGAATGATAACTTTCAGATTTAAGTTCAGTGAGAATGGCTCATTAATTCTGGGGTTACTCTGCTCTCTTAGAATTAACTTGACATCAAAGAAAGAAGAAGGGCTGGCATTCTCCGGTTTAGTTCTTTAAAGCACTGTTAGATGAGAGTGGCAGAGAAGCTGAGGAACATCAGGCTGGCTCTTTTTTCAAGACTATGTTTGGTTTTATACCAAAGTCTATCTCAACGGTCTATCTCAACTTGAGTTGTGTAGCTATATGGCGCGAATGACTTCCCTGCCCTTCCCGTGTGTGCATTGACCGTGGATACAGGTTAAGATGAATGTATGGATAAAGACGACTGAAAGTGTTTCATGTAAGAATTGGTATCAATGAGCTGCTTCCGCATCTGTTTATACAAGGGTTTCTCTGCTGTTACTTAGCAATTCTGGAGGTATTTTTGGTCTTCACGATGCGGGCTGGAGGGGTGTTACCAGCCTCTGGTGCGTGGAGGCCTGAGATGACCCTAACCATCCCATAAGGCACAGGACAGTCCCCCACAACAGAATTATCTGGCCCCAAGTGCCAGTAGTGCTGAGGTTGAGAAAATGCTGATTTATATCATATCAATGTTGCTCTAGTTCTAATTTCTTAAACAATCTACATATAGAGCCATTGGGGTAGATGGCTAACTCTCAGGGATGTTATTTATTTATTTATTTATTTATTTTTAAAAGATTTTTTAAAAAGATCTTTTTAAAGAAAGATTCAGAGAGAGAGAGAGAAAGAGAGAACACAAGCAGGCAGAGTGGCAGGCAGAGGGAGAGGGAGAAGCAGGCTTCCCACCAAGCAAGGAGCCAGATGTGGGACTCGATCCCAGGACCCTGAGATCATGACCTAAGCCGAAGGCAGACACTTAACTGACTGAGCCACCCAGGCGCCCCTCTCAGGGATATTTTAGAAGGGATTTTGTGTGTGTGTGTGTATGCAAGTGTGTGCACACACGGGGGATTATATTGGGTTCTTTCTGAAATCCATTAAACTGTAAGGCAAGATGCTTTCCATTGATTTAACTCTCCTGGTAGCTGCCATAAACAAGATGCCCAAGGAATGAGTGAAAAGCAGCAGCTACGAAGCTGAAGATACTGCATTAGGGAGAGGACGGTCTGCTCAACCTCATGCCACGTGTGAGGGGACGGCATAGGAAGGAGGGCTTTCTGGCTCTTTCCAGCTAGTGTTTATTAGTGAAGCTTAGTCATTTTATTCATATTTATATGTTTAAAAATTGGAAGTTCAATGACTTGTTTAAAAGATTAGCTATGACCTGTTATCCTAAGGCAATGGTTTTATGGGTGCACATATCTGTCCAAATTCATCAGATGGCTCAATTTAAATATGCACAGTTTATCGTGTCTAAATTAGTCCTTCATCACATTATAAAAACAAGATGCACATTAACATAGTCTCATCAGAAAGGGCTCAAACAACGTACACCTGGCAAAACAGTCCTGCACTCCTCGCTCCCACTGCCTTCACCGAGGTTGCAAGTTTAAATACGTATGCATGTGTTTTAATATAACATGTAAAAATGGTCACGGGATGGGGCACTTGGGTGGCTCAGTTGTTAAGCGTCTGCCTTCGGCTCAGGTCATGATTCCAGGGTCCTGGGATCCAGCCCCACATCAGGCTCCCTGCTCGGCAGGAAACTTGCTTCTCCCTCTCCCACTCTCCCTGCTTGTGTTCCCTCTCTTGCTATCTCTGTCAAATAAATAAACTCTTTAAAAAAATGGTCACAGGAATAAAATCACACAACTTTTGGCTTGCTTTTTTTCACTTTTCCTCCTATCGCAGAGATTTTCCTACAGGTCTACCCCATTCTTTTTTGATAGCTACGTAACATTTCATAATGTGACCATATCATCGATTACTTATGTATTTAGGTTAAATTTTTTTCTCTTTAACAAACAGCAAAAAAAAAATCTTTTAAAGAAAATGCATTGATTTGAGAGAGTGTGTGTGTGTGTGCATGCGTGCACAGCGGGGAGGGGCAGAGGGAGAGAGAATCCTACACACAGTCCGATGTGGGGCTCGGTCTCATAACCCTGAAATCACAACCTGAGCCCAAACCAAGAGTTGGACGCTTAATTGACTGCACCACCCACAGTCCCCAGAATCTTTGTATATAAGCATGAATCATGTCATAAGTTTAATTTTTAGAGGTAGGATTGCTGAGTAAAAGCAAACATATCCTTAAGATTCGGGTGGCCACTGATAAATGCTTGCTGCAAAAGACTAACAACTTAGACTTTTCAGCGTTCAGAGGAGCCCATTTATGACAACTTTGACAATAAGGAGTATTATCAGTCTCTTAAATTAAGTGTTGCCAATTTGACAGGCAAAAATGAGTTTTATCAGCAAAGATGAAGATGAAGATACTCTGTCAGTTCGTGTTGGGATATCGGTATTTCTATTGGTTTTTAGACCGTCTTCGCCTGTTATGGATACCAATGCTGTATGCGTGTTTGCAAAACATTATCTGTGATTAGACATAGAATGACCATACGAGCCAGCAGGTCCACTGCCAGTTATGTGCCGCAAAGAATTGAAAGCCAATGTGCACTCATTCACAAAAGGTAGAAGCCACAAAGGTAAAGGTCGCCTGAGTATCCATCAACTGGTGAATGCACAAACAAAATGTGATATATATACACAACGAAATATTATCCAGTGTTAAGAAAGAAGGAAGTTCTCGGGGTGTCTGGGTGGTTCAGTCGGTTAAGCAGCTGACTCTTGATATAGGCTCAGGTCATGATCTCAGGATCCTGGGACTGAGTCCCGTGAAAGCATTCTCTCTTCCTCTGCCCCTCCCTCTGTGATCTCCACCCTCCCCTCAAATAGATAAGTCTTAAAAAAAAAAAAAAAAGAAGGAAGCTCTGAAACCTGCTACAACATGGAGGAACCTTGAGGAATGGATGGTACGTGAGATAAGCCAATCATGGAAGGACCTCTTCGGCATTCGTCCTTTTAAACGAGGTACCCAGAGTGAACAGACAGCCTGGTGGTCACCAGGGGCTGGGGAAGGGGAGAAATGAGATGCTGTGTAATAGGGACACAGTTTCAGTTTGAGAGGATGAAAAAGTACTGGAGATGGATGGCCGGGATGGTTGCATGATGAGTTTGCTTAATGTCCCTGAACTAGATGTTTATAAATGGTTAAAAATAGTAAGTTTTATGTTCCCTATATTTCACCATGTGAAAAAGTGGGAAAAACATATAAATACATTATATTTGAATAAACAGATATACAATACATTTAAAACATATATCACATAAACTTTTTTTTTCCAGTTGGTGAACATTTGTTCTGTCACCAATAATCTGAAAGGCTCCTTTTATAATAAACTATATTTCCATATAGATAAGGATCTGTTTCTAACCTATGTGTTTTCACTGGCCCAGTTTTTAAATTGTCACATTGGTTTAATTATTATAGCTTTGGAGAGTATACTTGAGGGTTGATAGTACAGGACCAGAGTTTTTGTTGTTTTTTTGAATGTTTTTAATCATGAAATATTTGCTCCATGTGAATTTTAAAATCAGCTCATCAACTTCTATCTTGAAAATTATGGTTGGAATTTATAGATAAGTCTGTCTGGTGAGATATAGTCTAGTATCCAGGGAATTTTGATTAATCACACTTCGTTTTCTGAGTATAGCATAATCAATTTTTGCTATTAAAAATTAACTCTTACTGGGCACCTGTGTGGCTCAGTTGTTAAGTGTCTGCCTTATGCTCAGGTCATGATCCTAAGGTCCCAGGATTGAGCCTTGTGTCAGACTCTGTGGTCAGTAGGGAGCCTGCTTCTGTGCTGCCTCTCTTGCTGTGTCTCTGTCTGTCAAATAATTAAAATCTTTTTAAAAAATAAAAATTACTCTTATTGATAAAATGTTTTATAATGGCTTATGCTTAAAATCCTTCTCCAATTTTTCTCTAGTTTCCTACAACAACTGCCTATCAGTTGTAGCAATTGATAAACAACCCTCTTGCATGCTGGTAGGGAACACTTACTATCCTATTAGCTATTTATTAATTTTGTCTTTATTGAGAAAGTGATTTAACTTTTATAAAGGATAAATGGATTTTTGGCTCTCCAACAAATAGAATGAGAACTCGAATGTATGGTATGTTTTTCTCTTAAATGCATATGTTTGGATTTTCAAGGGTAGCTCTGTCAGGAAACTGTATTTCTTTTTTTTTCTTTTGCAAGATTTTATTTATCTGACATAGAGAGAGAGAGAGAGAACACAAGCAGGAGAAGCAGCAGGCAGAGGGAGATGGAGAAGCAGATGCATTCTGGGAGCCCGACGTGGGGCTCGATCCCAGGACCCCAGGATCATGACCCCAGCTGAAGGCAGATGCTTAGCCGACTGAGCCAACCAGGCGCCCCAGGAAATGGTATTTCTTGAAGCAATCTAATTATTTTAACCTGATTTTCTTGGTGAACAGATTCTCATACTCGCAGGGAAAAAGCAGTCTTTATAGAATCAAAAAAGGAGGCTAATTTTAAATGAACATAAAACCCCGTGAGGAGACCATAGTATCCCTTTATTGGCCCTGCAGATACATTCGTTTCCAAATATCACTTTGGAACTTTCCGAATGTCACTTACTGTACTATTTCCCTGGTTATGGCATTTTATTAAATCCTCAGCGCCTCCTAGGATCGAATTCACTGTCCTGGGAGAGGCATTCTGGAAGGCCCTCCCTCCTCATAGACCTTCCCGGAAGGATGTGGCCTTCTGTCCTCCACACCAGAAATTCAACTAATGCATCGATTTGTTTAGCAAATTAATCCTTTGGTTTCAACAAAGTGGGACTACGTCAACGGGTGGCTTGGTGAGTTCTGCTTTCTCTGGAACACTGTCTCGGTCTGTCCCTCACACACATTCACACACATTCTACACCCACAGTCACGGTTTATTGCTTCCCTCTCCTCTTTGCACCATGATAACCTTTGACATTAGTCGTTTACATCTCTGTGCCCACTTTAAACGGCTTCACCCACCCTCTCGAAGCTTCTGGAGGGCGGGCAGCCTGATTCTCTTGTCTCTGTGCTATACGCAGCGCCCAGCAGCTTTCCGGGCACTCCTGGAAAGTGAGCAAAAATTACTTGCGGAGTGAATGAAGCCAAGGACAGCTGCTCAGGTAATGCACCCATCGCTTTCTGGTTCCCTTTCAGAGGAGGAAGGCCAGATTCATGGTTTCTTTCATAATAAAACGATTCCTGACGCAGATGCCCCTTCTCCTGTGTCTTTCTTAGAATGCTAATTTGACATTTGCACAAAAGGTAAATCGGAGTATCTGGCTGTGGCGGGGAGGGAGTTGTCGCTCCTGATGGATGACAGTGCTCTGGAGTCGGATAACGGGCAACGTGTGGCATTTCCCATCTGTTGTTAATATCACTCCGGGTCTGCTGGGACCGTGGCACTCTCTCAATGTTCTGAACGGAGACGTTTTTAAATGAAGAGCTTGTTGTTACCTACTCGTGCCAGAGAAAATGATTTAGACGAAAAGTACAGTGACTGAAGCCACACACACACATGCGCGCTCGCTTTCTCTCTCTCTCTCTCTCTGTCTCTCCAGCACTACCTCATGTTACACTAAGGTATTCCTGGCAGAGTTTCTTGCTGATGATTTTAGCCACAGTCTGAGTAATGTCTGCCCGCCCGCACGTTGTAAAGTGATCTTCCTTTATTAGCTGAAGTCTTGAATGAAGGGCGCTGGTGCGGTGTCTTCCTCATTCAATATCCTGTCTTTCTGCCCCCTCTCTGCTCCCTGCAGCGGGTCGGTGCCTGGGAGAAGGATGCTGCATGGAAGGAAGGGGTCTGCACAGACACCGCCTTTCTCCATGCAGAGAAAGACTTTTCACTGTGACTAACGCAATTATTTGCAATTAACGTGGACGGGTTTTGAGGATTTCTTGCCCTCGCCCGTTTTTAGTAAGGCTTCAAAAATGGAGCCCCAGATAGCACAGGTGGGGAAGATATAATTTTTAGGCACTTGGGAATGTCAGCTCTAAATCTGGGAGTTTTAAGGCGTCCTGGAATCCTGCAGGTTCCGTGGAGCAATTTTTTTTTTTTTTACGGATATAAAAACAAGTTGTAATTTATTTTTATAATAAATGGCTAGATATGTTGAGAAAATAATTTCCAAGTAAATGTGTCCTCATTGAACCAGAAATAGTACGTGAACTCTTCAGCTTAGTATGCAGTTTTGACTGGAGACCAAAAAAAAAATCATGTTATTTATAAAGGCTCAAGAGGCTGTCCAAATAGAGGGCTCCTTATCCCTGGTGATGGTTAGCTTTTTTTTTTTTGGACACAGGGCTTTTTAATTTGAAACAACGTGAGACAGGCACGCACGAATGTCTCTGTCAACAGAATCAGGTGGTAAGAATTGAGATTCGTGGTAAATTTGTCACATCCTTTAAAAAACGTACATATGTTATAATGCTTGGCTTGTTCTCTAAGAGTATCAGACCACTGCGAAGTTTTTATTAAAGATATTTAATAAAGCAGCCAATGTGAAATACTTTTAAGGTTAAGAAGTACAGATAATGGCCGTGTGAAGGCAGGGCACACTCTCTAAATGACGCCATCCTCCTGCCTAGATACAGAGCATTTTATCACACAATGAGACAGCTGCGTCACGTGGTATTGGACCGATCGTTCTGAAAGTCAGGGATCATAGCCTTGAGTTAGGCTTACAAACCAGATATTGAAACTCCTGTGTCAAATGTGTGTAAAAATAGGTATTTCTGTACAGCTATGCTTATATATGAATATAAAAGTTAATGAGGCACAAACACAAGTCAAGGTGAGAGCGAATGATTGCTTCCATACAGGGATCTGGTTAACTAGGGCACCCGAACATCCTTTTGTGCTTTTTGAATTCTATAGCATGTCTATCTATTTTCTTAATTTCACAACATTTTATTTTTTAAAAAAGTGTTCCAAGTAAATGAGTCCAATTTCTGTCACTTTAAAAAATCAAGCCAAGGGGCGCCTGGGTGGCTCAGTCCTTAAGCGTCTGCCTTCGGCTCAGGTCATGATCACAGGGTCCTAGGATCCAGACCCGCATCAGGCTCCCTGCTTGGCAGGAAGCCGGCTTCTCTCTCTCCCACTCCCCCTGCTTGTGTTCCCTCTCTTGCTGTGTCTCTCTCTGTCAAATAAAAAAATAAAATCTTTTAAAAAAATAATAAAAAACCAAGCCAAATAATCCAGCTAAATCATATAAAAAGCTAAACTCAAACTCAAAGGATTTGTACTCTTTTCCCTCCCCTCTTCTTAAGTATTTGATTAGTACCTAAGCCTGGAAGGCAGTATGATGTAGGAGACCTTAATTTCCATGGATGACTATAGAAACACCCAATTAATTACTGAGGATCCAAAGTGATTTAAATACATTCCCAGAGGCCAACAAATAATCAAAACCACAAAAGACTATGAAACAGTTATCACTGTTGCACATATGGGACAAGTAAGGTTCAGCAGGTGAAATAATTTGCCCAAGGTCACAGAGCCAGTGTGTTACATGGCGTAAACTACATTATGGTTTCTGCCCCAGACCAGTTTAAACCAGTGAAGGGTCTCAATCAATCCTTTGTAAAACCTATGGGTGGGACGATTTACACTTTAGTCATAAGAAGATACAACTTCAAAACTTTTAAACACATCTTTTAAGGGAAGAGAGTCTATCATACTCGGAAGGCTGTGCACACTGTCCTCAGCGTGCTTTAAGCAGGTTGTAAATTAGAACAGCTTTTTATGTCCCCAAGTATCTGTTTGATATGTACTAAAGTAGTTTCCCTAAAAAATGACTCTTGTAAAGGCTGGCTTTTAAGAGCGGTAAAACATTTCTGGCATTTTTAATGGATGTTTTTAATGATAGATGAATTCATTAGTTTTATTTTGTTGTCTCACATAGTGCCACAATCTTAGAGACTTAAAGCAACACTCAGTTTTTAATCTCACAGCTCTGGAGGTGGGAAGGCTGGGGGAACATGGCTGGATTCTCTGTTCCAGGATTCGTAAGGCTGAGATCAACAGGGAAACCACGCTGCGTTCTCTCCTGGAACTCGGGGTCCTCTTCCAAGCTCTTGTGGCTCTGAAAGGACTCACTTCCCTGCCAGTGTAGGACTGAGGTCCCCATGTCCTTGCTGGTTGTGTATCTGTGGTCACTCTCAGCCCTTAGGTTCCACCTGCGTTCCTTGTCATGCAGCCCTTTTGTCTTTGAAGGCAACAATGGAATCTCTCTTGAATCAAGACTTTGATCTCATGCTTTGAAACCCTGTCCCTAGGAAGAGCCTCATCCCTCCTAAAGTCTCACCTGATTCATTTTATCTTAACATCGCCAATGGTCTTACTTGAAAATCAACTGACTAAGGACTTTAATCACATTTGCAAAATCCTTTCTGAGTAGTGCCTTGATTATTAGTATTTGAATAAGTGGGAGAGGGTACAAGATACACTAAGGGTGGGAATCTTGGGGCTATCTTCAGATTCTGCCCCCCCCATAATTGATAAGTAGGCTGAATGTAGTATAAATATTTCCTCCTTCTCCTCCCACCCCCCTCCTGGCCTGTCCCTTCACCCCCTGCTGGGTGACTTCAAAGCAGGGGGAGCTTTACCATTTTACTTGGGTTTATTTCTATAGGGTCATATTTAAGTGATAACATCTTGCTTTCATCTCACTTCATGTGAACCTTAAAAGATCAGGTGCAAGGGAATTCAATATCCATACATAGTTGGACAAACTGAGGCTCAGGGAGATGGTATTATCTACCTAAAGTCCCATGGCCTTCTGTATCTCCATATCCCAGGAGAAATAGTCTGTATTTCAAGGTTCTAAATAGATTGCAGACTTTGATTTCTACAGTACTTAAGGAGCATCATCTCTAAGTTTTATTTTTCAGAATTTCTAGGAAAAATGATTTAAAAAAAATTAATTAAAAAAATGAGATATCACAGAAAATCATACACGGAGATGCTCTTTCAGTTGGTGGCAGTGTGGGAAAAAGCTCCGTGTACAGCAACAGGACCACATAGTAAAAAGCATTTAGCTAATGGTTTCTGGAGGGATGCATTTTTTTTTCTTAAACATACCCTATGATTTATTAGGTAAATGCAATAAATGGAAGCTAATTTTGAAGTTCAGCTGAGGCAACATTCCGTTTGCTGTTTCCATGTTTGAGGTGATTAACGCAGATGTGGGTGTGTTTCAGGACTTCGAGCTTTTATCTTGCCTAAGGTGTGACCACACTCCTGGGCGCCAGAACGTGGTTTAGGCGATAATTGTGAAGCCACATCCAATCTGATGTAGAATTAACTAAAAATGCCCCAAGCTTCTGTTCATCACCAAGTACAAGGTCATCTTTATAGGACCATCTGGACTCCCTTTTAACTCTTTCTTGTCAAAATTTTAAACTCAGCTGGAGCTCAAAGATGGATGTTGCTCCTAAGAACAGACGGATAATTTCAAAATGTGAGTCATAGGGAAAGCAGAATTTTCTAGAATCCTTGAAGGTAGAAAGGTGCTCTAGACCCTAGGTAGCTTCCACAGGTCAATTTATGAATGTGGGAAGTGGTTTTCTCGGAGGTTTAGGGATTTGCCCAAGAGCACACAGCTTGGGAAGTGACAGAACGGGGACCTAAGGTTACATCTTTAGGCTCCAAGTCCAATACTTAGTTCGCTAGTTGCATTCCTTGATGGAAAGTGCATCTCAAGGAGTTTTCTGCAAATATTCTTATTTTGTAACCAAGAGAAGTGTTTGGATATAAAGTATTGGGATTAGAGAGGTGGTTTCAATCCCTTTCGTCCCTTCCCACCCATGTCAGCCATTCCAAAAGCTCGAACCTCTATCCCTGTTTTCAGTTCTCCTGATTTATCTTCTGCTGCCATCCATGGGACCTCACTCTAACCACCAGCCCATGACTGTTCTCTTTGCTGGATCCTTGTAACATGTACACTAAGATCACTGTTGTTCCAGGGGTGGGGCCGTGGGAGTGTTTCTTCCGCTCAGCAGCAAAGGCGGCAACTGCTTGAAATTAGACCAGTGAAATACTTTTGGAAGGAGGACTATTTTATCACTGACGTTCTTGAGAATTTGTGGCATATACTGATAACAAAAAGCAAACTGACTTTTAGTTAAAAAAAATTTTTTTTTTAAATAGACACTGTAGGGGCGCCTGGGTGGCTCAGTGGGTTAAAGCCTCTGCCTTTGGCTCAGGTCATGATCCCAGCATCCTGGGATTGAACCCCGCATCGGGCTCTCTGCTTAGCAGGGAGTCTGCTTCCTCCTCTCTCTTTCTGCCTGTCTCTCTGCCTCCCTGTGATCTCTGTCTGTCAAATAAATAAAATTGAAAAAAAAATAGACACTGTACTCCCATTGGTTCCTATGACACTGACCTAGATTAAAGGACAGGAATCCCCCATGAGCTACTAACATCTATAAGGCTTCAAGTTTTTATAAAGTGTTTTTGGTAGGGGCGTTAGGTGATGTACCATCATAATATTTTGAAAGTACATGCACTTTGTTATTTTTTTTAGATTTTATTTACTTATTTACAGACAGAGATCACAAGTAGGCAGAGAGGCAGGCAGAGAGAGAGGAGGAAGCAGGCTCCCTACTGAGCAGAGAGCCCGACGTGGGGCTCGATCCCAGGACCTTGGGCTCATGACCTGAGCCGAAGGCAGAGGCTTTAACCCACTGAGCCGCCCAGGTGCCCCTGAAAGTACATGCACTTTAAAAAGAAAATTTGAGGGGCATCTGGGTGGCTCAGTCAGTTAAGTGTCTGCCTTTGGCTCAGGTCATGATCTTGGGGTCCTCCTGGGATTAAGCCCCATGTTGATCTCCCTGCTTAGTGAGGAGTCTGCTTCTCCCTCTGCCCCTCCCCACTGCTGGTGCTCTCTCTCACTTGCTTTATCTCAAATACATAAATAAAATTTTTAAAAAAATAAATAAATTTGATACTGTGTATGAAATATAGATACCCAAGTATCATAAGGAAAGCAATTTTAGTAAAAAGATTGCTTTGCTGAGAAGCCAGAATCTTAGAACTTTATCTGGATTCATACGGGGTTTTAAATTTCGTGTGTTTCCATTAGCAAAGAACTTTTAGTTCTGCTTGTCACTGGGCTCCCAGAAAAGTGGACATTTTAATACATTTCAGGTTGAAGCAGTCCTGTGTAAGGGATTAAGCCTAGGTCATATCTGGACATTGCATCCATGGGTGTGTTGGCTAATCTGGCTAAGCATCAGTTTCTCCATCTATAAAATGGGAATAATAGAACCTACCTTAAAGAGTTATTATGGGCATTAAAATCAGTTGCATAAAGGACTTAGCCCTGTGCTAGCACATATTAAACACTCAATAAATGTTTAGCATCACTTTTGTCATTATCCAGTGGCCAAAAGATTGTAAATTCTTAATTCTTTTTTTTAAACATTGTTATTTATTTATTTGTCAGAGAGATAGAGCGAAAGCGCACAAGTAGGGGGAGTGATAGGCAGAGGGAGAAGCAGGTACCCTCCTGAGCAAGGAGCCTGATGTGGGACTCGACCCCAGGATCATGACTTGAGCCCAAGGCAGCTGCTTAACCAACTAAGCCACCCAGATATCCCTAAATTTTTAATTCTTAAAAATGTACTCTGATACAAAATTCAGCATATGTTCTTTATTTCTCTTCAGTGAGGAACATGGAAACCCTAGGTATTTAAGGACCTAACCTCCCTTCATTGTGGTTAAGATTTTTATTTAGCAAATTTCTCCCAGGGCACTAGATGGCGACCTTCTCCATTAGGAAAAAGAAACAGCACAAAATAAAACTCTGGTTTCATTAATACTTTGGCTTTGATAGTTGAAACTTACTGCTACAGATTTAAAAGATTTAAAACACAGAGTAAAGCCATGTCTTTCACTGCTAAAGGGGGTCAGAATCATAGAATTTCTAGATTTTCAGGTGTCAGGCTAGGAACAGTGTGTTTGGAAAAACATTGTGTGTGGGCTTTGGGAATCCTGTAGTGATACTTATTAACTTAGGTGACCTTGGACTTTGCCTTTCAAACTCTAATTTTTTTCCCTTATAACGTGAGGTGATTTGGTTAGATGATCTTGGACGTTGTTTCCAGATTTGAAATGCTATGATTTTTAATAATTCAGTGTTTACTCTTCTACCAGGCTCTTTGTGAAGTATTCCTTGTGCTCTAAATTAAATATTTGTTAAACCAGTGGACAAGATTTAATGTCAGTAGGTGTCAACATTACTTAAGTTAAAACTGATATATTAAAAACTAAGTAATTCTGGAAGACCGAGATGAAGTTAGGGTTTTGAGGTCTGTGTGTGTGTGTGTGTGTGTGTGTGTGTGCGGGCGTGTGAAATCTTGGTCTAAATGTTCTTTTTTTTTTTTTAAATAAGCAAGGAGAGGGCGCTTGGGTGGCTCAGTGGGTTAAAGCCTCTGCCTTTGGCTCGGGTCATGATCCCATTGTCCTGGGATAGAGCCCTGAATCGGGCTCTTTGATCGGCGGGGAACCTGCTTCCCCCCACTCTCTCTCTGCCTGCCTGTCCGCCTACTTGTGATCTCTATCAAATAAATAAATAAAATCTTAAAAAAAATAAGCAAGGAGAAACATCTAAATATCTGCATTTAAGACAATGTAAAATTTGAAAGAACCTGTCCCAGGGTCATTTTAAAACAATTTCTATCTCTTCCATAAAGTTGAGCCTCTGCTAGTTTTGAATGTGACAAAGTTTTTTTTTTTAATGTATTATTTTAAAAGGCCAACTGTTTTGAGTGTTCCTAAAAGGATTCTAGCAGCTTAAATTGCTCATAGATGGAATCAACAAGACCAAGAACTCCTTCTCAAATACCAGTAAATAAAGCCAGCCTTCAGCATCTGGTGTGATTAAGAAATTCAGATGTGGCTTGGAATGTTTTTAATTTAAAATAATCAGATGAGTAGAACTGACAGTAAATAATACAGAAATCTCCAGAATAAAATGTATTTTAGGATTTATTTATAAACCAAAGTATATGCCTGCTTTTCCTTAGGCGTTTCAAACAAGGTAGAAGGATTTTTTTTTTTTTTTAAATAAGCAGCCAGTGCTTTAGACCTTGATCTTTCTTTTTAAGGGAAGTTACTATTTCCGAGAAAGTGCTTTGGCATCTTAGTCTGCATCTATATCTTTTCCCCTTTAAAAAAAGATTTACTATTCTATTGATCATTACCTGGAGATGTGCTCACCCCACAGTCACAAACTCACACAATGATTTACGAGAAGAAAAAGGCTCTCCGTGATACACACAATAGATAAGGAAAAGAACTCCTAGGCATTAGCAGATACTCTGGCCCAAAGAGGTAGAACAACCCTTTAGCAGAGGGTGAGGGGCTGAACCACAGGTGAGGGAAAAACAGAGATCACAGATGCAATTTTCCCCCTAACTCGCGGGTTAGCACTAGTGGTCACCATTTCTCAACCGTGCGAGCCGATGCGGTGATGTAGTTTGGATGCCCAATGCACACATTTTAACTGTTGCTGATGAAATACAATCCAGGCTCTAAGAAGTTGACAACAGTATGGCCTTCCCCAGACCTCGCCAAACACTGGGCTCCTTACCACACGCCTATTTCATTCAACTTTCCTACGAGGGGCTCACCATTTCCAGTAAAATTTTCTGCTGAAAAGACCTGGAATTCCTATCGCCCTGTCATTCTTGTTACTTGGGGTCACAAGCACAGGGCTGCACAGTAAGAGAAACACACGCGCGCGCGCGCACACACACACACACAAACACACACCCTACCTCATCCTGAGAAGAGAAATAAAAAGTGAACACAGACATGAATTTATGCAGGTTACGGACTTGAAGGCAGTCTCATATTTCTGAAATATCTCGCACTGTCTCTCACACACACCCCACCAAGTCTTTAGGCTCCGGTTACAAGGGCTGCGTCATCTGCCAGATCACATGGTAATTGTTGCTATTTCCAGGATCAAGTGGCATAAAGCTCCCCCCACCCCACCCTTCCCTTTGGTACCATATAGCGTGGAAGAGTGATTACTGTGTGATGGGGTGAGCCCGGCTGTCTGGTCCAACCCTGCAGCGGGAAGCCAGGCTTTAGGTGGGGTGGCGCGCGCGGTGTTCTCACGGAGCCACTGGGAAAGGGGACGGGGGAGGGGGTCTCAGGGGAGGCCGGGCGGCTCTAATTGGTTTCTCAATGAAAGATAATCACCTAGTCCCCCGAGAGGCTGGGGATTAGCACTCTGCCTCTCGTCTCCGCCGCTTTTAGACGTCTCATCCTCCCCTCGGAGCTTTCAGTGCCCTCGGCAGAAGGGGCTCGAAGACAGCGGCTCCCCGCGCCCGCCCGCCGCTCCGGGGGGCAGCGCAGCCGCGCGCTCGCACTCGGCGCCCCCTCGGCTCCGTCGCCGCGCTCGCCTCCCCGGCCGGCGTCCGGCCGCGCCCGAGCAAAGTTTCGCGGAGGGGCTCCGGGAAGAAGATGAGCGAGCTGGAGGAGGACTTCGCTCAGATTCTCATGCTCAAGGAGGAGCGGATCAAGGAGCTGGAGAAGCGGCTGTCCGAGAAGGAGGAGGAGATCCAGGAGCTGAAGAGGAAGCTGCACAAATGTCAGTCGGTGCTGCCCGCACCCTCGCCGCACATCGGGCCGCGCACCACTCGGGCGCAGGGCATCTCGGCGGAGCCGCAGACCTACCGCTCCTTCCACGACCTCCGACAGGCGTTCCGGAAGTTCACCAAGTCCGAGAGGTAGGCGCGGGCCGGGCGCGGCGGGCCGGACGGAGCCCAGGCCCCGCTCGGGCGGGGGGCGCGGGCGCGCGCGGTGGGGGGCGGCGCGGGGCGCCCCCTGCTCGCCGCAGCCGCGCGGAGTGGGGTGCCCCCAGCGGCCCGGGGCCTGGGAAGGGTTTATTTTTATTCCTGCCCGTCACGTGCCGCGCCTGGCTCTGCGGGGCTGGGAAAGGCGAGCTCCTCGGGGAGACGCTCCCGGGTGGCTTGGGGGTGGGGACGAGGCGGAAAGTTTGCTTGCGCCGCTAACTCGGCCGCCCCGCACTCGGCTGCGGGTGCGCCGCTCTCCGTGAGCGCGGCGCGGCGGGGACGGCCTCGCCGGGACAGAGGCGCGCGCGTCCCGGGGCCGCAGAGCTCCCCGAGGCGACCCCAGGCTCCGGCCGCGGGGCGTGCGCTGTGGTGCCGCGTCGGTGTCCCGGGGGAGGGGCGGCGGAGGCCGGCCGGGGTCGGGCTGGGCCGAGGGACTGACTCGTCCGGCGCCGGAGCCCTGCGGGGACCGTGCAGGGGCGTGGGGAGGCGGGACGGGGGCGCGTCTCCGCCGCCGGGATCCGGCCTCAGGGGTGGGGAGACCGGGAGAGGTTTATTCACAGGGTCCCTTCCCAGGCAGCTGTGATGTCAGCAAGAAATGGCAGAGAAGCCCCACTTTCTGGACGTCCGTGTGCCGTGTTTGTGTCCCTTCCAGAAGGGCCACACCTGGGGCTGCCCTGGGCTCGGAGGCGGCTGGGTGACCTTGTACCTGGAGCAGCTTTGGGGCTGCCGGCCAGCCGCGTCCCAGGGTGACTAAGGCAGCTTCCTTGTCTTCCCGCGGGAGCTTTTCCGTAGAAAAGTTGGGGTGAATAGGGAGGGGGACTGTTTCTCTGGGCGCCTCCAGGCTCCTTCCTTTCCTCTCCCAGACTCTTTAGGAGCCCAGTCCTTGCCCGTTCGGAGTTGTGTGTCGCGCGGTGGCGGGGGGGGGGGGGGGCAGGCGACTTTGGCCACAAGTAGGAAGCTCTTTCACTCCGCTCGCCGCCTGCACCGGAGGAGGCTGATCGATTGGCTGCAGCATTAAAACGCCTCTGGACATTAGGGAGAGGAAGTGCAGACTCCAGAGCCCATTACTGGCTTTTAGCCCCTGGAAGCGCCCCGCCGAAAGTGCATTTCGCAGGATATTGAATATTCCATTAGGCGTGCCTTCATGCCCGCCTACCTCTTACCCCTTCCCTCTTAGATCACTTGGTGTCTGAGTTTGGGGCTCTCAGGGGACCCCTCAAACGAGCCGGCACTTCTGAAGGGCATACGTTCTCGTCCAGAATCCATGGGCCCCCCACTCTGCCTCTGCACCCCTTCCTGGGCTGTCTCTCCCGTGCATTGATTAGTGTTCCTGGGTGGTGGAGGACGGCGGCACAGGAGGCTGGGCAGGGAGGGTTGAGGAGTTGTTAGACGAGGGCCAGGAACTGGGAGTGGGCCGGGAGTAAAACAGGAACCAGCCCGAAAGGATTCTCCTTTGGAACATTGGGCCGGTTCCCAACCAACGTCTCAGGAGACAGTTTTCGGATTCCTGAGGGACACTCCACTTACACAGTGACACTGTCCACATGGCACCTTTGGGCCCAGCCGGCCGTGAAAGTCCCTTGTCGGTGGACCGATGGCCTTCTTCCTGCTGCCAGGCCGAGACTGCAGCCACCGCTCCAGTCTGGCCTGGCCCTTGATGGGGAAGCGGCTGTCCCGGGCTGGGCTGAGGCTTTGCGCATTCCGCGGCCGCTGCCCTGCCCCTCGCTCAGCAGCTGGAATCAATCGGCCCACCTCCTTAAGGAGCACTTCATCAGCGGTCACCCGGCAGCTGCTCCCCTCCCGGGCCGACTGGCCTGCCCGGGCTTTAGCGCATTTTTGGAATTTCAGATCCCTGCGTCTGGGCTGTGCCCCTACCAGAAACTAGCGGCCCTCCGCAGCTCGGGGGAGCCCCCTTCGCCCCGCCCCCCAGGCTCTGCAAGGGCCCGGGAGCAAAGCCTCCCCACCCTGAGTCTACTGTCATTCGGGAGCCTGTTCTCAGAGGTGCTTTTATAATCCTGGAGGAGCAGATCTCTCTGGGAATGAGAGGAGGGTTTGTGTGCACCGGCAGGAAAGGGCTGGTCTTTGCATGCATCGTCCTCCCTTGCCCAGCACACCTCCCCGCCCCCCCCCCCCCCTCAGTGGCCTTAGGGGTTGGAGCCTTCAGCCCCTGCGAGGACCATGCGCAGTAGAGGTCAGCGGGTTTTTGTGTCTAGAGTTAAGTCCCAGGAGCCCTTTCCTGCTTCCTCTCTGCCCCGATTTACGATTTACGCTGGGATAGAGGGTAAACTTTTCCCCACTCAGCACTTAGTTTTTTAGTTTTCAGATGGGAGCCTGGAGTGTATTTTCAGCAAGCTGACTCATTAGAGTTTAAAGGATTTTGACAGGTATGATATATGGGGAGAGTAATCCTTGGAATCAGGTACTCATCCTACCCCTTAAAGAGACAATAGCAACTTAATTATGGGTCAGACATTCGTTCTGGTCAAGAAAGGAAGTCCTTTAAACAGTATTTCTCAGATCCAGCCTTTAACAGTAAACAAGAGGCTCTCAAAAGAAAGCGTATTTTCTACCTTTCAGATACTTAGCTTTGGAGATATGTCCTCACCTCTCGCACCTTTTGTGGAACTCTGTGCCATCCGGATGCACTTGCCAGGGCTGAAGAGACCGCCTTACTGCACAGCTAAAGTTCACTGGCAGTTGCTATAGAATTTGAGGGATAGCTCTTCATGGGTTCATTTCGAAAATTTACTAGGACGTGAAGTTTTTGTACGAACAAGGCACGTACATGGAAAGTACAGGAGTCTGTCTGGTGGGCAGAATGATAAAAGCGCTTTTGCCTCCAAGCCCTGTTTGAGAAAATGACGGCAATCTAAAATATTTACATAATAGGTGACAAAAATATCTTAAGCGTTTATTGCAGTGGAAGGAAATGGGAGAATTCACTGACTGTTGTAATCAAGTCAGTCCAATTAGCCAGACTTCCATGTGTCCACAGAGGATATACGGCACAGTCTCCATTAAGAGTGATCTAAGTATCCAAGGAATGCTTAGATGAAAATTATACTTGGGAAAGGGAAGATCTGAGTGCTCAGCTTAAGTATCAAGTGTACGGTTTGATGATCATGTTTAAAAAGGAAGCGTCTGGCGTACTGCATTTCTCATTTGCAGACCCCATAGAAATGCCCAGTAGGGATCAAGTGATTATCTTGGAAAACTGTAGGACGATGATGATATTGTGAATTTACATAACACTTTCTGCCCATCAAGTCCAAGTGTTTCACGTAGTTTTCTGTGAACTTGCAATTCCCTGTGTGTATATACCCTACATCAGGAATTACCTAGTATCCTGAATTCTTTCCCTGAGTTTTTTACACACACACCCCTCTGTTCCTTATTTTGGCTGCCCGTTTGGCTCCAAGGACTGCAAACAGTTGTTGTTGTGTTTGAAGTAGCTTGAGGGTGGGCTGGAATCAATACTAATCTGTGACAGGGGCAACATATTGTATCCCAAAGACATTCAAACTCTTCTCACAAATCCCTCGATTCTTGGTGATTTAAGTTCATCATTTGGAACTTGAACTTCCCTCCACTGGGACATGGATGCTTGGGGAATGATGCCCCAGAAAGCTCATTGCTTTTTGCATCTCTCATTCAATTTTCTGGTTTAACCTTCAGGCTAAATCAAGGGATTTGGCCTAGTTTCAGCATAAGCCACTTCAATGAAATAAGTGAGTAGCAGCTGAATTCTGGGCCCAGCTTATTAATCGTTCATAGAGAAAATCCACAGTGCTTTGAAACAGCAAAGGTAATAAGAGAGTGAATCCGGGGAATCTGAGTCCTGAAGAAGTCGCTGGCCTGAGATCTCACAGCTAGGAAACAGGAGAGACAAGTTTCAACCCCAAATCTTGACGTTTCTAGAGCCTAAGTTCTAAGCTGCAACATTTTCATCATCTTGGATAGCTCAGGTCCCATCTTGGTAATGGGTGAGTCCTTTCAAATTGAAATAAACGAACCTGTCCTAAATCAGAATAGGATCTTTATTAGAAGAGTCTTAGGGTCAGCACTCAACTGACCTCCCGAGAAGCGGCAACAAGCCTTTGTGTCCAGCACACACATTTGGATGTGCTCATGAGGCTGGGATTTCCTCAAACAGTCCTGCCCTTGAGCTTGCCATATACCAGTCTTTCCCTTTGCTTCCTTCTCACCCGTCTCATACCAGAGGCAGAACTGATAAATAGGATGGTTGTGACAGTGATCTTGGTTGCCTCCTTTGGACATCATTCATTATATCCTTTGCCTTTTGCCTTGCAGACCGCTCATACTAGTCCTTCCTCTCTACCAGTTCTCCCATCTAAAGGAATCTATCACAAAGTGACAATATCTCGCTATGTTAACTGGTTATCCTTTCCAGAATAACATAGTAATACTTTAACAGCTTCTGGGAGAGGACATTGATTTAGTTTGCTCAGATGAGTGATATCTATGACAAGAGTTTAAGGGGATTCAGGCTGAGGAGGACAGGGAAGGTGGCTTGTCAGCGTCCTGGGGTCTCCCCACATGTCATTGGGAGAGGACAGATTCTGAACATAAGCACGTCACACCTCCTTTTGGTCAAAGCTGTACCTTGCTTTTAGTGGTGAGAAAACGGAGCAAATTGTCCCTGAAGTGCCTTTTAAAGGGTCGCAGAAATGAGACCCGAAAAATAGTTCACGTTTCGGAATTTTTTTTTTTTTTAAAGATTTTATTTATTTATTTGATAGACAGAAATCACAAGTAGGCAGAGAGGCAGAGAGAGAGGAGGAAGCAGGCTGTCCGCAGAGCAGAGAGCCCGATGCGGGGCTCGATCCCACGACCCCGGGATCATGACCTGAGCCGAAGGCAGCGGCTTTAACCCACTGAGCCACCCAGGTGCCCCCACGTTTCGGAATTTTGCATCAGGACTAGACTCAGTGAATTGATATCTTCAGCTTATCATCTGTCTGGGCTGCTGCTTTAAGACGGATTCACTTTGCCTCAAGGTTGGCTCAGGGTCTGGAATCATGTACATTTTCCAGATGTATTTGTAATATACCAGGAATTCTTGCCCCATTTGAATCATTGATCTATGTGTGGGTTTAAAGTCCACATTTAGTCACGTATTCATTAGAAATTGGATTTCTAACAGATCTGAAAAAAACCACGTCCCACCTTTTTCCTCTTCTCCTAAGTGTGCTCTCTCCCTGTGGTGTGGGAGCCACTGAGGGTGCATTGAAACCCTCTCTCTTCATCAGATTTTCAGGTGATTTCATAGTTGCTCAGAGCTCGAATACTTATTTTCCTTTGCCGTTGAGAATGGGCTTATCAGAGTGCAGGACCCTGCCTTATCTTGGATTCTTGTAGCACTTGGACGTTGCTGGGAGCTTGGAGATAAACCAGGGAAAGCATATCCTGTTTCACAAAAGTGAAAGCTCCGAAGTTTGGGAATTGTCAAAGGGAGTCCTGACCTTGAGTCTACCTTTGTCAGTACCATGCTATTGGGTCCCCACAGAGAAAAGGCTCTGTGTGTACAGTTATGTGTATGTGTGTGTCTATGTGTGTGTTCCTGTACACACACACACACACACACACACACACACACACACACAGCCACTTGATTTGTTTTATGACTTTACAGTAGTTCTTACTCTGAAATTCCTCCAGGTTGGCCCAAATCAGTTTCTTCTAGAACGGAAGATTTACTTCTTGGACTGTTAAATTAAAAAAAAAAATAGATAGCTAGAACCACCTTGCAGTTGTGAAGTACTTGCCTTTGGTACTGGGCCCAAGATTGCCAGAACCGGCTCTAAGAACCAAGCCTGGTTGCTCCTTGTGGAAATATACCTTCTCCTTTTACCCACTGATGATTTTTCACTTCCTTTTCTTTGTTCTTGGGTCAGCCTGTGCTGTCTTTCTCTCTTCTGGGTCCCCATGTTTCCCTGTTCAAGCTTAACGTTAGTCTGTGAGTCCCACTGGATTGGTTTCAGTGGCAAAAATCATCAAAAACAGAGAACAGAGTTATTGCTCAAAACGCTACTCTCATTTTTAAACAATCTATCCTAACTTCAAACAATTCAGGTGTTCTACAATGTGAATTTCCTAAAGTTTAAAAAAATACCTATTGTTCATTTTGAAATAGAAAATGCTTTGAAATCGTGCCTCTATAAAAAAATAGGTATTTCCAAAACTGTATCTCTTTGCAAAAGTCTTGTCGTATTATACGAAGACAGATGGTGGTTGTAGTCTCCTTATTTTGCTTAGAGTTCTAAAACAACAGAACCCTTTTTAAAAACTCCTAACCTTACTCCTCCCTGCTCACTAAACCGTATTGGGGGATCACAGGCTTCATGTTGCTTCATTCTAAACCCTTCCATATTGTTTCCTATATATGGATATAATAGAAACCCATACTTCCTGGGGAAACAGACTAGTTTTAAATTCAATCAATATAAAGTTCATGCGGGCTAGAAAGTCTTAAAATTCTACATGTGATTTGTTCTGTCCAGTGACCAGATGTGTTTGCTGTGTGTTTATCTGTTTTTAGTGCATGCTCGTTCGAGATATTTTTGGAACTTAGTCCCAGAAGGTGGCCATGTTGATGCCTGGCGTTGATTTGAGTTGACTCTGTTATGTGTACGGACACATCCGCAGCACTTGGGCTCTCAAGGTGATAACCAGGACGGACTGCTTTCATCTGAGTGTTTATCTGTTGAGCTAATCCGACAAGACACCTACCAGGAATTACCTTGTTGGTTTAAATTTTGCACTTCTGATAAAGATGATCTGACTATCGACTATCGTTCTCCACTGATTCTCTCAGATTGGTTGCTGGTTCAAACTGTCCTTCCTTTCTGGTCCAAATCAGAGAGGGCTCAAAGCGTGGTTTTGTTTTGTTTTTTTTTTTAAAGATTTTATTTATTTATTTGACAGACAGAGATCACAAGTAGGCAGAGAGGCAGGCAGAGGCAGAGGGAGAAGCAGGCTCCCCGCTGAGCAAGGAGCCTGATGTGGGACTCCATCCCAGAACCCTGGGATCATGACCTGAGCTGAAGGCAGCCGCTTAACCCACTGAGCCACCCAGGTGTCCCTCAAAGCGTGTTTTAATCCTCACTCTATTCAAGCACTCTGATCACAAATGGTGCAGTAATGCTTCTCATGAACCTTACAGGGATCGAGAAATACTCCTGTTTGCTGCTTACGAGTATCTATAGGTCTGCTGACTGCACTATACTCATCTATTATTGTCTGAGGAGCAAATCTGAAGCCTTTGGGCAACTGTGAATATTTTTCTCGATGCCTCTCATATGAGGTATAGTTGATGCCCATTTCGTGCATCCCATGGCTACCAGGAATGTGGCTGCAGATGCCCTCAAATTCTCAAAATAGAACATTCTTTTATATCTTAAGTTGTAACCCCCCTGGGTCAAAACCAGGTCTGTCCACAGTAAAAATTTCAACCAAATAAACTCCTCAGCTTCCTTTTTCCCCATCTTCCCCCTCCCCCAGGCTGATTTTTAGAGAAAGGGTAAGAATGGCACGTTCCTAGAATGTGTCAAAAGCAAGCAAGCGAAACTTAACAAAACAACAAGAACCGAACCTTCTGGAGAATAACACCAGTTCCTATTCAGTCTGGTCTCCTCGTGGAGAATAAGACGGCTCCAAAATAATCATTGCAGCGCCCTGTGTCTTCCTCAGGCAGGCTCCAGCTGTGGGGTCCTGGCCCCAGGGCTGGGTATTTGATTAGTTGGAGGTTAAAATGAGTCCCTGCTAGCTTGAGTCACAATTTGTGAATTACTTGTGTCTTAGGAAATAGGAGCGCTCCCAGGCGTCTCTCGGGAGAGCCCGTTCCAGGCGTTCTGCTGGGCTTTCTGGGCTGGCTGGATTGCAAATGCAGGCAGGAAGTTGCATGTGACCCACAGGCACTGCTGGTGTTCACAAGAGAGTGTTGCACGCAGGAACGTCACCCGTCTCGTGAGTCACGGCAGGAAAAATGTCTGAGAACTTCTGATCTGAACCATGCCTCTAAAAAGTCAGAGTCTTGACCCTGTGACCCTCAAAGCTACTTATAAACAACGGTTGTTAGATTCCCTCTGCTCTCCTTAAACTTAGCACGTCTACTGCAGAGCGATGTGTCCCCAAGTGCGATGGTTCTGGTCTTGGCGGCACCAGGGCGGTCTCTGGGCAGCACACGGGGGAGTTTATTGTATATGAATAATCGGGAATTTTACTGAGGGTTTGAGGAAAACATGTAACAAGCACATCAAAGCCATGCTGTGTGGTTATTATTGCTTATGATAAGGCTAAGTTTTAAGAAAAAAGTCTAAACATACCAATGGTGTGTTGATGGGTATACAGAAGTGGATGGGGAAAGATCCTTTCGAGTCATTTTCTTTTCTCTTCTTTTTTTTTTTTAACATTTTATTTATTTGAATAAGACAGAGTAAGAGAGAGAGCATACAGGGAGAGGGAGGAGCAGAGGGATAGGGAGAAGCAGGCTTTCCGCTGAGCAGAAAGCCCAATGTGGGACCCAATCCCAGTACCCTGGGATCATGGCCTGAGCCAAAGTCAGATGCTTAACTGACTGAGCCCCCAGGTGCCCCTTAAAGTCATTTCCAACAAGGAATGGAGCAGATTGTTTTCATGCTTGTTTCCTTACTCATCCCTTTTCTGTTTTGGAAGATTCTAGTTACTTGTGTTACCTGGGTGCTCGTCTCTGGTGACTCAGTTTCTCCACAAGAGTTAGAGGAGGGACATAGAGCTAGACAGGAATGGTGGCTTTTATAAAATATACTCTTGCTCTGATGATAGAGCAGTCTGGTTAAGAATTATTCACTCCAATATATCCTCATAAAAACATTGGATTTCCAACCAGATTTATGAATTTTCTTTGACATATCCCAGCAGGGCCCACAGGTGACCAGGACAGGTGGGAAAGAATAAAGGATGCTGGGACCCAGTCCCCATCTGGCCCGGGTCCCTGGGGGACTCTGTCCTAAAGCGCAGTGTGACTTCCCTATTCCATGCCAGGGCTCCTCCTTGTATCCTGAGACATCTGTGGCCGTGAAGAGTGGTGTGGCATTTGTAGAGGGAAAGACATGTTTATTTGTTTGTTTTCTTTCTTTCCTTTCTCCCTTCCCTCTCTCTCTCCCTCCCTCCCTCCTTTCTCCCTTTCTTCTTCCTTCCTTCCTTCCTTCCCTCCCTCCCTCTCTCTTTCCTTCCTTCTTTTCTTCTTTCTTTGTTTCTAAAAACGCAATTTGGAAACAGTTTGTAAGGGAAAACCTTTAAAAAAATACAAATTTATTTTCCTGTATTTCTGTATTTCATTGACTTGTGGGAAACTAGATTAATCTAAATGAGGAGAAAGCCTTTTTTAAAAAAACTGTTATATTTAAGAGAATGATTTAGTGGAAAAATGAGAAAAATACCTGGAAAAAGGAGGGACTGACTGTAGAGGCAGGAGGAGGAATTAACACTAGTGCCGTCTTCTTCTTCTTCTTTTTTAGGACTTTATTTATTTATTTGACAGAGAGAGATCACAAGTAGGCAGAGAGGCAGGCAGAGAGAGAAGGAGAAGCAGGCTCCCTGCTGAGCAGAGAGCCCAATGCCAAGCTTGATCCCCATACCCTGAAGAGATCATGACCTGAGCTGAAGGCAGATGCTTAACGACTGAGCCACCCAGGTGCCCCCCAGTGCCGTCTTCTTTCAGAGCGTAATGCAGACTGTCCCCCCTCTACTAAAGAAAGGGAATCCTTAAGATCTGGATGTAGGTGCCCTCCAAAAGATACAGAGAAAAAAACCATGCAGAGAGAGAGGAGGGAGAGAGGGAGAGGATGAGATTTCAAAATTGACCACAAGATGGCAGCAGAAGCATACTATTTAGGCAGTTGGCTCGAAGGGGGGATTGGCCTTTGGTTGGCGTCAAAAACATATTCGCAAACATACAACTTTCTTAATGTCAGCGTTCGCGTCTTTGAAAAGTGTTATCATTGAGTGCATTTGGTATGACCGTTTCCCAGTTAGTGATTTCAGGGAATGTATTGAAAAAGCCAGAGCACCGTGTGCTTCTGCCTTGTTTGCCTTTAACAAAAGGGAGACAAATAGCACGCTTGGCACGGAGAGGTCTTTGAACATTAATATTGGTCTGAGGGAAATTCCTAAAACCCCTCTGAGGCCTCTGGGCTCAGATTTGCCTGAGACAAGACAACCGAGAGAAATAACGGAAAATTAATAGTAGTAAGAAATATATGTGTGAGGAGACAGGATTGAGACTTTTCTACTCCCTTCTTCTCCCAAAAGAACTAAAAGACAGTTATTACAAGAAAAAGAGCAGTTTTTAGGGGAAACTTCTCTTGGCTTCTATTAAGTTGTTTGATCTTCTTGGTGCTTCTGTGATTCTCAAACATAATTAAGTAAATCTTCATGTGGCCCCTCGGGGTGGGGGGGGGCCGGGAGGTGAGGTCCTTCTTAGAAAAACATTTGAATGATCTAGTTAATGATTACTTATACACATCTAAATATTTGCAAGAGAAAAATGACTTTTTTTTTTTCTGGCGTGCCCTGAATAGAAAGTGCCTTTCAATGATTTTAGGGGAAAAAGGAACTAGTGTAGTCTGACCTGCCACAAAGGGATAAATTGTGGGTCACATCTAATGGACTGGACATTTTTGAGTCAATAATCCCTTGGAAAGTGCCATTCAGACTTCCTGTAAAACGCTGTTTCAGTCAGTCTGTGATCCCTCTCCTGTGCAGGCCCCCCAGGGGACTGGAAGGGACGCAGTCTTGCTGATGGCATCCTTTGTGATTTGACACTGAGGAGTAATGTACTTATTTTGGTCTGTCTCAGTAACCAAGGGTCAGAGCCAACATGAAGCTGTACTTTGGGTCAAAAGAAGTCAGTTTTGAACTGATGCGATGACTTGGCCTCTTTAATGGGTTGCTTTGCTCAGATACTGTGTCAGATTGTACTTAGATAAGCTTGCAAGGTGGGATGCAGAGAAAATTTAGAACACTGCCCATATTGCTGTCCTGTTTGACAGCAAATTGCCTTTGTGAGATGGGTTTTGAAGCCCTGCGATGCATTTATTTGAAGCTGTCAGCCCCTAAAACATGCTCTCTGGGGCAAGAATTTATATTTTTTCTGGACAAGGGAGGAAAATATGACGTAGTGTAGAACCCCGAGAGAGGGCGAAGGGTAGCTGGAATGTAGGGGATTCTCTGTGCTGTGTTCAGGACCCAAAAAGCAAAGCTGGTCACTGTTAAGCATGGAGAAGCAGGAGGTAAGCAGTGTTACGTTTTGCTTTCTCTGATCATCCTGGTGTATTAACAAGGCAAGACCAATTCGCCAAGGAGAGAGGCAGGGTTTGAGGTAGGCTGCCTTGAATTTGGGGTTATCCAGCCTCAGTGTCTGGCTCAGGGCATCATGGGGCTGTCCTCAGGAGCAGAGACCCGCCGAGGGCTTGCTGGGCTTTGATATGAGAGCAAGCTGCGAGAGTCTCTTCCTTTGCTCTCACCGTGTTCATACTCACCATGTTTGACTCTCGATAGGTTTTTTGGTACTTAAGAACATGGATCACATCTCAGATTTGCTGACTTTCATTTTTTCTTAGGGTGTATCTACTTCCTTGATTTTTTTAAAAAAAGATTTTATTTATTTGAGAGAGAGCGAGAGTGGGCAAGCAGGTGGGGTGGGGTCAGAGGGAGAGAGAGAAAAGCAGACTCCCCCGCTGAGCAGGGAGTCTGATGGGGGTGGGGGTGGGCTTCATCCCAGGACCCCCGAGGTCATGACCTGAGTTGGAGGCAGAGGCTAACAGTCTGAGCTAGCTGGGCACCCCTCCTTGATTGTTTAATTGCCAAAGTAATGCATGCCAGTTGTCAGACAGTAAAAGGTAACATTTAATATCTGCCCCTCACCCCACATTCCCCACTTGTGCTCTGCAAGCAGACAGTTTGCCTTTCTGTATGTTTATGCAAACCTTTATATAGAAAGAACTTCCCTGCCCATTTGGAGTTTTTGTTTGTTTTTTCTTGCTTGTTTTTCTAACTGAAGTGGAATTATTCTGTAATATTCCTCAGTAAACTGCTGGGTTGTTTTGTGTGTGTGTGTTTTGTTTTTTGTTCTTGTTTTT
>RCUC01138727.1:0-42434 GCA_003697995.1 Taxidea taxus jeffersonii | reverse complement strand
CATTTAGAGACAACCTACGTTTATTCACCCAATTTCTCACATTTAAGAGGGGAAGTGATTTGAAGAGTTATTTGCATCTTCCCTTGTAAGCCATCAAAAGGTCACTTTTTCTCACCTTTGTTTTAAATTTTGGTATTATATTTTATTTTGACAATTGTCTGATAGAAGTTTTGAAGTCTATTTCTGTTTAAATAATAATAATAACACATAAGATACAGAATAACCAAATTTAAGGTTTGCCTTCTAGCCTTTCATATTTAAATTTGAAGTGTATATTGATAAAAATTACATAATAAAGAAAAGGGTATTATTTGCAAGTTGATAGTAACTTACTGAATTCAGAACAAGGATTCTTAGGAAAAACTCAGTTTAAAATTGAGTACCACTTTTCCTTTTCCTTTTAACTTCTGCAATTTAAAAACATTTGCCTCATTTTGAAAAATTAAAATAAAAAACTATTTTTCCACAGCACAATTGTACCAGTTTTAAAAATGCTAGAACTTCCTTCAAGGATGAATTACTTCAAAAGGATTTTCTTAAACTTACAATCATTTTTCCCCCTCAGTGATTCAAAGCACAAATAACCAAACCATGATTGTTAATTATACCTATTGATTATCGGTGACAGAATAGCATCCTATTAAATTATCTTAAAAACTGGAATCAAGCTAGAAACCAAGAAACCAGTTATAGAACTTAAAGGAGAAGAAAAAAATTATTTTCACTATTAGGCCCACACTAAGTACAGTTATTTTATTGATTGTTGGTGGAAGAAGTGGGTCTCTGAGTCTTTCCTGGAGATTCACCCAAAGCAAACAAGAAGGTCATTGGGTCTGACATCTGACCTAGAGGAAATTATGACCTTTTCTCTGAGCATTAGGTACCCTTTAAGCTGAGTTATTCTCCAATTAGAATGTTGTTACATATCATACCATTCATTGTTTAACTTACTGCCTAGAACTTACACAAGAGTTTTTAGATGTGAAGTATCAGAAAGCTAGCAAAGAGAGATTAAGAGCAATGTTTTCTGGGATAAAATACTCCTTTTACACTCACACATTTTTGTTCTATCAGTGTTGCCTTTAGTGTACCTTGGGCACTGTTGCCCAGAAATAAATGCATAAATCTACCCTTGCTTGTTTCTGATACAAGAAAATGATGTAACACTTTCATTATGGTTTTTCCTTGTAAAAGAAACAGGTTAAGTGACTCTGCCCTTGACAGGTGTGACTCCCTAATCAGCATCACTAGGCAGCCTTATGCAGCTTCAGCTAGTGGAAACTCCCCTCCCCCACCCCCAACTTTAAACAAAGCCATTTAATTTGGTCTTAAGCCAAGGTAAGAGGAAAAAAAAAATACCAATTAGTAAATAAAAGGACAACATAAAGAGGCAGAGTCTGCCAACAAGAACCCACATGCAAGCCAGAGGAGATTTATGATTTTCTTCCCCAGGGAGGGAGTGACTAACGCACGCACACTGACCATCACCGTAAAGAGGTAAAGAGAGAGTGAAATGGCTCAACGTACACACACCCCGCTCCATACCGGGGACGAGTCTCCGAGCTGCGGCTTGTGCTCTCGGAGGGCCAGGCTGAAGCTGACCGCCCCCACGGCCACGCTGGATACCCCCAGCCCTATCTCCAGCACAGAGAGCACCAAGAGGCTCCCAATAATCTGGCCGCTGGTGCACATCCTTCCTCGGTCATCATTCCTTCCAGATCAGAGAGGGAAACCAACCATCCACCTTCTTCCTTCCACTATCCTCCTTACCCCTTCTGCCCCCTACCAGACCCCAAAACTTTTCTTTCTTCACCAGCGAAGCATTATCCACAAGGACTAGATTTCCAGAACCGGAGACCCTCTTCCCGGCCTGGGCCAGAGCGAAAGAGTCGTTCCACCCCCTGGCACGTTCAGACAGGAATCGTAGAATTTTCCTGGGTGCGGTGGTCGGAGTCCAGGAGAAGAAAGTGCATCGGTAGAAGGGCTTTCAAGAAGCAGCCAGAAACCTGGAGGAGCCAGGAGCAAGGAGCCCCGCTCGCGAGGCGCTGTCCAGAGTTCTGCCGCTTCCCAAGTCTCCGCAGGAAACCTGCTCCCTTCTAACCTCCCAGACCCTTCAGGCTCCTCTCTCTTTCCTGGCGGAGCAGATGAACCTTGCTTCCCGGAGATCCAAAGCGGAACTGCTCAGAGCTTCTCTCTCTCTCTCTCTCTCTCTCTCTCTCTCTCTCTCTCTCTCTCTCCTTCTCGTCTCCTCTCCTTTGTTTTCGTGGTAACCCAAAGTGCTTCTACGAGTCCTTCGGTCCCCAGGCTGAGCGGGCGGATATATTCAGTACCACGCTCCTCGCTGTTGCTGTGTCGCCAGAAAAAGCGACCTTGTCTGATGGCCTTTTCCCGTCTGGGTTTCTTCTGCCTCGTCGTCGTCCTCTTCCTCCCCCTCTCTCTTGGTCTGATTCTCTTTCATTTCAGTGACCTCATTGGGATTTGAGAGGTTGATGGAGGAAAAGCTGATGTGGGTCTACTCTTGGCTGGCTCCTGGCCAGCCCCGCCTCGGGACCCTGACCACAGTGATCCAAAGGATCCCTACCTCCTCATCTCCCCTACTCGCTCCCTTCCGGGCTTTTATCCAGATGGAAGGGGAGGGATGCCTACATCAACGTGGGGCTCATTCTGTGTGAAACTTTCTTCTGCGTGCACACGGGGTGGGGTGGGGGCGCACTGGGCAAAGAAAGGCAGAAAGAGCAGAGGGGTGGAGAAAGGCCAGACTCCTAAATTCCCTAGGACTCCTAAGGACTCTCACCCAGGAACGCCTCTTTCTAAAGAGCTAGACTCTAGCCTGTTCCTAAGGAGCGCCAACTCTCTGTTGTGACGACCTGTCCCTTGTGTGTCAGTGGCAGGATGGTGTGGAGATGCAACTGGAGGGACAGTCTTCTCACTGGATATTGGTGGCTGTTCCTCTCCAACCTGCAGACCCTTACTCTTACCCAGCAGCAGTGCTACACGTTTGGGATGCATTGTCAGACTGAGCACAACTGGGATCCTGTGTTCTTGAATTCAAGAGATGTATACATTTAAGTATTTCATTGGGAAGGGTATTATTAAAAACAAAAATCTGGCTCATTGAACAACTGACAGTCATTCAGAATCATTAGGGCAGGAGCCAACCCTAGCTTGGGTGTTTTGTGTTGTAGTCTGATGCATATGGGACTCCAGAAGTCTAGGAATTGCTGTGTCTGGACCCCATTTTCATGTCCCTGATTTTACCTCATGAAAAATCACAAGGTAGCTCATCAGGGAGACTCAGGAAGCAGGGGCATGAGAAGGTGTTTTGGGGTATGAGCTATCTTTCTCAAAAAATGGGTTTCACAGTTGGAGATAAATTGAAGGAAAATAGAAGAAAGGATGATTGAGTTAAGAAACATTATACAAACCCAGGATATCTTGACCTCTGAATACATGCAAACTAGTGAAATGCAGGCATCTCTCTGACTAGAAGTTTCTTTTTTTAAAGCCTCAATGCTGAGATCACTAAAGCTGAGTGACATACACTCTATACAGCAGAAGTGCCAATTTCAGTTTTCTTAAATTTGGTTCAGGGCTTGTTCAATAGTTTAAATTCAATTCTACACTATAATTTACTTTCTTTATATTTATACTCTACATGTTAAAAAACTTGAGTCCTCTCTTTTCTTAAAAATATAAAAGCAGGAAGAATTATAACTCATTAGGCTTTAAAGAGTCCTCAGTTTTTGTGAAATTTGGGGAACAACTTAAACATTTATGCTGACTAATTAGTGAATTCACTTTCCAGATCTTGAAAACTCAGTCTGCCAGACAGCCAATTGTTAGAATCCTTCAAATATTTTGGGGTTTTAATGAAGCACAGTTGATTTTATTGAAATCTTGTAGAAGTCATCTAAATGGTCCAATTTATATGTAGAAATAATGAAGTCTCTAGGTTGCCTAATTTTGGTTTGACTTTAGTTACATCTTTTCCTTTTTTTCTTTTTTTAAATTCTTCTCCATTTGAAAGAGAATAACAAGCTACAGTAATTACTAAAATGGATTGGTTAATGCAGACATTTGGAAGGAATATAACTTATAGGAAGGGAAATTAATTTTATAGAAGACATACAGGTAGTGTTAAGAATAGGTGGATTTCAAAGAGAGAAAGAAATGAGTAAGTCATATATTATGTTTGAATTATCCCTGAATGTGATAGCTAGAAAAATGTTTACTTACCCCTGTATGTGATAGCTGGAAATGTTTACTTAAATACCCCAAAGCTTAATCCTATGCCTGAATATAACTAACCTTCAGTGGTCCTGGGTCATTAATGCAAAGCCCAAACCTTATGAAAATCAAAAATATATAGAAGAAACTATAGCCATCTTCACTTACCAATGATTACAAGTGAGTCACACTTAAACAGAAACAATTATAGGAATAAAATGAAAAATAATAATTATCCATAGGAAGTTATGTTTTGTGTTTAAAAACATGGGGATCGATACTGTTAATTTTTCAAGAGAATATTACCTGTTCTGGGAAAAAAAGTCGACTTTGCATACCCTTTTAAATGATATAAAAGTAAACAAAAGGACCACTAAAATTTACTGATAATCATGGAAACCATAACAAAAAATGGATTCAAACTGGCATTTTATATCTTGTAAAACTATTTGTTAAAGAAAGAATTATAGGATAAAACAGTAAATCAAATTAAAACTAAATAAATATATGCATAAATAGGGTACATTGTTATGCAAATACCAAAGGCTCTCCAATAAAAGGGTTTCATTTTTTTTATGTCATGTTACACCAAAAGAGCTATTCATGAGATCCAGCGATACAAGGCTCAGTACTTGCACATTTTCAATAAAAGCCATAGTTTAAAAAAATCTCAAGTTTGCCACCTGCTGGCTTGTTTATGATACAGTGAACATGAATGTGTAGGTAACTTAAAATAATTCTTATTAAACTTATTAGCTAATCAGAAAAAAATCCTTCATAATCACCCTCTTTAAGGACCTATGTTCTGCCAGTAAGTATTTAAGAGTTCTGAGAAACTTGTGCCTTTATCTTCCCAAATAAGACTTACAGAAATGTTAATATATGGATAATGGAAATTATAAGAGTTGGTGAAAAAAAATACCACCTGTCTTAATATAATGAATTAAGTGGATGAAATAAGCAACTCAAACACTGCTACAGATTTAGTAACTGAAAGGTCAAAATTTTAAACTGATTAGTTTTGGGATCTGATTTAAAGTGTTCAAGCTTTTATAAACTAAATTTATATGGTGAACCTAGCATAGACTGAATGACTAATGAAGTCTAAAGATTAAGGAAAAGAAAAAAATCACAAAATCATTACAAACAATTTAGCAGTTTTTAAGTGTTCCAAGTCTATGACTTAAAACTATTGAGTCAATGTGGTTAGAAATGATTGTATCTAAGGACTTTGGATTTGATAAAGAGACTGCTAAAAAGGGGAAAAAGAAAACAATATTTTGAAGATACTTTTTCTTATTCAAATGTTAAGCAGAGATAATTAAAATTGAATTTGTCTTTTTTTGTCTTCTAGCGATAGTAGATCTTAGAAGTCATTATCTAATAGTATTGTCAGTGCTTATGAAACTTAGAGAAAGCACAGTAGTACTTAGTACTGTATTTATCACAATTTCCCATATGTCTGAAATATTCTTTGATTACTAAAACTTTTATCATAAAAAACCCCCACAAATGATGTATTTTACAGTGATTTCTACTCTTAATAAAGTATGGGTAGGTATTTCTACTCCTGGCCATTATAAGGCAAATGAGATTGGATTTACTTCCCTACTATATACAGTGTATTCAAATAAACTGTTCAGATACTATATGACAAGCAGTGCAGCATTGTAATCTCCAAGAGAGGAGAAATAAGCAAGGTTTTCTATTCTGGTCTTTCTATGAGAAAAGGAGTACCAAGCAGAACATGATGGCCTTACTGAATTTCTGGGCATATAGCAGAGTTTCTGGAGGCTATTTCCAGGACAAAGTATTAGAACGGAGGGTGTTTCATGGAGAAATTGATCTCTATAGGGATCACTTGAGTCTGCTGTTAAATTCTTAGCCACACAGTCACAGGTACAACTCCATAATCGCCCAAGCAGAATGATTAGGGAACTAAAATCTGAAGCTTATAAGATGTCACAGAATGTTAAGATTCATAGCAGCCAACAAGACTCTTCATTGAACACTCAGCCTTCAGTGGAACTCAGGTGGGGCACACATAGGTAATAGGGCTAACCTATGCCTGGAGTAAAGGCAACACTATATCTGACCTGAAAATACTTAAAACAGGCCTCTAAAGTACTGGTCCATTCTGTAAGTAACTTAACAAAGTTTAGCACATCTTAAAGAAAATGAGAAACCATCACTCAACAGTGTAAAAGTCAGAGTATACACTATCCAGTTATCTGAAATACAAAAAAAAGCTGGAAAATGTGATCCATAACTGAGATATCAGAGATGATAAAATTAGATAACACTTTAAAATCTCTATTATAAATATTAGAAATATGTTCAAAGATAAAGAGGAAAACATTAATGTGATACTATATAAATTGAAGATATAACAACAAAGTACAACTTCTACAGATGAAAAATTGTATATCTGAAATTACAAAAACAGTACACTTGAAAGTAACAGCAGATTAGACACTAAAGAAGAAAAGATCAGTGAACATTAAGATACAGCAATAGAAATAAGAATTACAGCAAAAAAACCCCAGAACACCAAAAGAACCAAAACCCACAATATAAATAAATCACTGAAAAACTTAAAGTGAAAGACAGAGAGAGAGAGAGAGAGAGAGAGACAGACAGACGGACAGAAAAGGAAAACAGATTCATTCAGAACAAATGCTGAAAGAATTTACTTAGTAAATATATTTAATAAAGACATAAGATCTTCACCATAAGAAATATTAAAAGAAATATTCTTTAAGTAGAATTAAAATATGCCAGAAGGAAACTTGGGTCTATACAATACTGAGCATCATAAAGGTAGATATGTTGGTGACCAGAAGCAATGTTTTTGCATTGTTTCTGCAATCAAGACCAGAGATGCCATGCAAGATACAGTTTCCAATTCCAGCACAGCCAGGAAAATTAATAGCTAAAACAAAGGAGAAGGCCCAAATTCTTGCAGCGAGAAAGATGCAGGTTTCATACCACGTCCTTTCTTTTTTATTTTTATTTTGTTAAGTTTTTATTTAAATTCCAGTTAGTTACAATATAGAGTAATATTAGTTTCAGATGTACAATATAGTGATTCAACATTTGCACACAACACCTGGTGCTCATGATAACAAGTGCCCTCTTTAACTCTCATTCCCTATTTCACCGATCCCTCCACCCTCTTCCCCTCTGGTAACCAGCAGTTTGTTCTCTACAGTTAAGAATCTGCTTCTTGGTTTGTTTCTCTCCTTTTTTCCCCCCTTTGCTCATTTTTTTTTTTGTTTCTTAAATTCTACAAATGATAAAATGATATGATATTTGTCTTTCCCTGACTTATTTCACTTAGCATAATACTCTCTAGCTCCATTCTTGTCATTGCAAATGGCAAAATTTCATTCTTTTTTTATTGGCGCAGTAATATTCTATCCTCTCTCTATATACTACTTCTTCTTTATCTCTTCATCTATTGATGGACACTTGGGCTGTTTCCATCCTTTGCTATTGTTGATAATGCTGCTATAAACATTGGGATGCATGTATCCCTTTGAATTAGTATTTTTGTATTCGTTGGGTAAATACCTACTAGTACAATTGGCTGGATTATAGGGTATTTCTATTCTTGACTTTTTAAGGGAATGTCATATTGTTTTCCAGAATGGCTGCACCAACTGGCATTCCTACCAACAATGCAAATGGTTTCGCCTTTCTCCACATCCTTGCCAATACTTGTTGTTTTCTGTGTTGTTAATTTTAGCCAGTCTGACAGGTGTGAGGTGACATCTCATGTAGATTTGATTTGTATTTCCCTGATGATGAGTGATGTTGAGCATCTTTTCATGTATCTATTGGCCTTCTGGATGTCTTTGGAGAAATGTGTGTTCATGTCCTCTGCCCATTTTTTAATTGGATTATTTGATTTTGGGGTGTTGAGTTTTATTAGTTCTTTATAAATAAACAACCTAACCTTACACCTAAAGGAGATAGAAAAAGAACAAATAGAACCTAAAGCCAGCAGAAGGAAGGAAATAATAAAGATTAGAGTGGAATTAAATGATACAGAAGCTAAAAACAATAGAACAGATCAATGAAACCAGGAGCTGGTTTTTTAAAAAAATTAATACAATTGATAAATCTGTAGCCAGACTTATTTTTTTTTAAAGATTTTATTTTTATTTATTTGACATACAGAGATCACAAGTAGGCAGAGAGAGAGGAGATAGCAGGCTCCCCACAAAGCAGAGAGCCTGATGCAGGCTAAATACCAGGACCCTGGGATCATGACCTGAGCCTAAGGCAGAGGCTTTAACCCACTGAGCCACTCAGGCGCCCCCTTTAGCCAGACTTATTAAAAAGAAAGGAGAAAGGATCCAAATAAATAAAATCACAAATGAGAGAGGAGAAATCATAACTCACACCATAGAAATACAATTACGAGAGAATATTATGAAACATTACTATGTATGTCAGCAAATCAGAAAACCTGGAAGAAATGGATGAATTTCTATAAACATATAAACCACCCAAACTGAAACAGGAAGAATAGAAAACTTGAACAGACTGATAATCAGTAATGAAATTGAATCAGTACACAAGGAACTTACAGCAAACAAAAGTTCAGGGCAGGAGGCTTCACAGGGGAGTTCTACCAAACATTGAAGGAAGCGTTAGTATCGATTCTTCTCAACCTACACCCATTTCTAATTTCTGATATTCTCATATTAAAAAAAATGAGTGCTAAGATATAATACTTTTGTTATATATATCTCAACTGGGGGTCATTTATATAATTACTTCAGGGGCAAAGAAATTGGTAAGAACAAGCTCTTAGTTTGCATTAATAAACACAAAAGTAGATTAGCACAGAATGGTAGAGGTGATAGAGCCTTGAGAAACCCTCTTGTTCGATTTCATTCTATATTTAGATCCTTTCTACCACATTCCTGACTTCTTCCTCAACTCTTCCAGTCACCAGGAACAGATTACATTTTAAAAATTCTGCATATTAAACCAACATTTACATTTTTGTGAATTCCATCCACTGCACTCAATTCTATCTTCTGGAATAACAAAAAACAAGTAAACACTATTTTTATTGTCACAATCAACGCAAATATCTTGCAATTTTCATGACTGTGTCACATCCAGTGTTTACAGGAGAAATTTCCAAGTTCCTTCAAGATCATTAAAAAATGACCCAGGCCACTGATAATAGGGAGTTTTAACTTGTCCCTGTTTCTCTAAAGTAAAAATACATATAACTATTTGAAGTATAACATGTGCATACCATCCAATAAGAACCAAGCAGTAGAAGACAATTTTCTCAGTAGTTCTATATTTTTGTAAATGTGCCCTCTGAACCACTGATTCAGGCCAAATTTTCAATCAATTAAAACTCCAGATTATTTTTCCAGTGGACTGTCCTGTTTCCCCAATCTTGTACTCAGACAGCTGATTTTTTTTTTAAACTAAAGGGCAGGTTCATTCATTTATCACTATCTAATTTCATCTTGTTGGCTTTGGCCCATAAATTTTTCCTGCTGGGATCTTTTTGAATGCTCTTTCTGTCATGGCATGCACTAGCTTGTCCTTCTAGAATTATATGTCATATGCCCCCAAGCAGTGGGCCTCTTCTGGCCTCATTCTTCTTGTTCTGAACATTTCTAAAAATGTCATTTTTGTTGTCTTTGGCATTTTTAACAAGCTTCTGCTCATTTACGCTTTGCTTTGCTCTTTATTTCCAGATTTCAGCTACTCTAGGGTTTATCATCATGTATACATCCCAACTTTCAGTTTTTCATATTTCCCTCAAATATATGCTTATCTGAATAGTTCTTGGACAGGTACAAGATTTAATGATTTTTACCCTTTTATTTTCCCTTAAATGGGGAATTGTAGTTATAATCAGATTGGTTTTAAGAGATTCCTATCCAGTTCAGCTATCTTATAGCTGAAGTATCTGGCTAGGGGCTCTTACAAATTGTAGAAATTTGGGTATATATCTTACTATGTCAATATTTGTTTCCCCTATCTTGAGTTGACACTAGTTTATAAACTCCCTGAATAAATACTTAACAAATATCTGTTGAACAAATACATGAAAAATAAAAATAAAAAAAAAGAATGATGAAAACAGAGAGATGTTATTTTTCCAGGACTTTATCCACAACTTCAACTACTTATATTTATTACAAAATATCAAATCAACATGGTAATCCCTCTACTTGCTTCCTTCAAGGACTCATTTAAAAATAAAATTAAAAAGGTGAATAATGACCTGGAAAAAAGTGAGAAACAATTATGACAGTTTTATTCTTCATATATAAATAGCTATTTCCAGCCAAAGCAACTTGATTGAAAATGTGACAATGTATGAACAAGCCCTACGTATGAACAAGCCATGTTCATACCCAAACAAATATAACAAATGGCTAGTTATTTATTTTAAAATGATAATTAGTGTTGTTGGGGTGAAGTTAAATTGTTATTTTCATAAATACTGTAGAGATCTAAATAGGTACAATATTTTTTAAAGATATTTAGTAATATATTTAATATATTTATCTATTTTATCTATTTTAAAAGATATTTAGTAATATATATCAGGACTTGGTAATTAAACTTATGCATTTTTATTCTAGTAAACTATTGATAATCAAAAGGATTACATATAAAAATGTTCATAACAGTATCATTTGAAAGGAAAAGTTAAAACCAGCTTAATTTTCCAGTTAAGGACTAAAAGCAAAGAACTGTAAAATTATAAAATAGAATAATTTACAGTCATTAAAATTATATTTTAAAATCATATGTTATCTAGCAATAAATGACTTGAAGCTGCACTTTAAAAATCATGTAAGTAAACAAAACAATCTTAATTTTCTTTACAAGTGCGAATATAAAGAACACTGTAAGGAATTACACATTTTATTAGTGCTCTAGGTGGTGATTATAGATGTTTTTTATTCTCTCCTTTATACTTTCTGTACTTTTCAATTTGTGAACAAAAACTTGTATTAATTTTTAATCAGAAAAAGTTATACAATGAGAAACAGGAACTAAAAAGCACAGCAGTGTGGGGTTGCTTAATGTGGGTGGGAGAATATCTATGACTCTCAATACCTCCACTGAATGTCATTATATGTAAATTTAATTTAAAATTCTAAGGTAATGATAATGTTTGAAAATTAAAGTTATATTATGTTAAATATTCCCAGCTTAAGAAGCTAGGGTAAAAAACAGAAGTTTAAAAGTAATTTTTAAAATCAGAAATCTTAAAATTAAAATAAATATATATTATTCTGCCCTTAAGGAATGATAAGGGAATAGGGAAATTACAATGAGAAGAAAGAGTTTATTCTTCCAGTGACAGGCCATAACTGTGATAGATCATATGCCACAAGGACTGAGTAAGCATAAGGTTTCTGAGGTTTCAAAGCAAATACTTTTTATTCAGCGGATGCTCTATCCTCTCAGCTTATATGCCAGTTGCTGGGAATAAGTAAGAAACATCATTAATTCTGTTCACTTTCTGAGATCACTGAGACACAAATAAAATTAGTATTTTATTTTACTTCCTGCTTCTTCAATGAGTAAGCTCTTGAAGAATAAAAGCAACTTTTACATTTCATTGATAACTTAGGAGTGTTCTTTGTTCAGAACTCTGTACATAGCAAACGGTAGTTAAAATTTTGGGGTTTACCAATTAACTGGACAGTTGCATTGCCCATTACAGTAGAAGATTTAAAGAAGTAGGTCAACCTCTCTTTTGAAGGGCCTTGGAAGTTAGGAAGAACACAATTATGTAATATCAAAAACAAGTTAGATTAAATTAATTTTTCTTCTCAATTATTATAATTGGTTTACCCACACCCACACACCAGATCTTGACTGTGTATGGGCTCAGATCCTAGAAACATTTTCTGAGCAGGATAGGGCAATACTGATTCATGAGACAATATTGATGATGAATAATAGTTAATATCATGGAATGCCTACTGTGCACCAAACACTGTTCTAGCTACTGGGGATAGATCATAAATATGACAGAATATCTGCCCTAAAGAGTTTATACTCTGTGGGAGATTCATACAACCAATATGTCAATAAGGGATTATATGACATAATTTCAGATGGTGCAGTAAATTGTTAAGGTATGGGAAGGAAGTGATAGATGGGTATTTTTGATAGTGTCCAGTAGATGACACATGATCAGAGAAACTTGAATGCAGTGAGCGTGAGAACCTGACAAAGAGCTGGAGAAAAAGCATAGCAGGCAAAGGGCAGAAATGGGCACTGAATGTTTCTGTAATTGCTGAAGCCTAGTGAGTTAGGCAGAAAATAGTTGGAAATGAGGTTAAAGAGGTAGCCAGGGATTAGATTACTTAAGGTAGCTCGACCATGGTAATATTTTGTATTTAATTCTAAATTGATAAATTAGAAGATTTTGAGAAGGTGAGTGACATAAGATGATTTGTATTTTAATAGAATTCTATTTCTGAATCTGTTAACTCCAGATACAATCCACTGAGGGATGGGGTGGGAATAGAAGACGTATTCATCTATTATATTACAAATGAAGGCTGGAACTAGAGAGGTAGTGCTGTGGGTGGTGAAAAGGACATTTTGACAATATTGTGCAAGGGAGAAAATATGAATTAAAGAAATAAATAGAGCATTCAAGGGGGCACCTGGTTGGCTCAGCTGGTGGAGCATGTAACTCTTGATCTTAGCGTTGTGAGTTCAGCCCCATGTTGGGTATAGAGATTATTTTTAAGTAAAATCTTTAAAAAAATTAGAGCATTCAACTGTAACCTTATTTTATGGTGCCCTTTCTTCTTACCTTCATTGATGACATACCCACCAATGGATATGTCTCACAGCTGAATGAATTTGCAATCACTATAGGCAGAAGAGTACTCAATATCCTTCAGTACTTGCTGGTATGATATGTGATACTGAACATTGCCAAGGAGATACTCTCTCTTTGGGGCACCTAATTCAGTAGTCAGGTGCAAACATTTTCCATGGATTAAGTGACTTAAGAGATGACCCAAAGGATTACTGAGGGATGACTAAGGATCACTGAAGCAGCACAAGGTGACAGAGTCAGGGGAAGGGGCATAGGTGCCAGATAAAAGCTTCTAGAGGGCACAGCCTTAGGTAGTAGTATCTCTATTTTATTGGAAAAAATTATTTTTGTAAAGACTTTTAAATTTATTTATTTGAGACAGAGAGCACATGGGGAAGGGCAGAGAGAGTCAGAACAGCAGACACCTCACTGAGCAGGGAGTCTGAGGCTGGCTCCATCCCAGGACCCTGGTATTATGACCTGAGCCAAAGGCAGATGCCTAACTGACTGAGCCACTGAGGTGCTCTGAAAATTTTTTTTAAAAAAGATTTATTTATTTGAGAGACAGAGGAAACAGAGGGGAGGGCCAGAGGGAGAGAACCTCCAGCAGACTCCCAACTGAGAACAGACCCCAAAGTGGGGCTCCATGTGGGGTTCCATGAGGGACTCCCTGTGGGGGTTTATGAAGGACTTGATCCCAGACTCTAAGATCATGACTCTGAGATCATGACCTGAGCTGAAATCAAAAGTTGGATGCTTAACCGACTGAGACACCCAAGTGCCCCATTGGAAAAAAAGCTTTAAGACTCTTGTGCCCTTTTAGTTCCATGTAAGCCAGCTGCAAGCAATCTTGCAATTATAGATGGTTATTAGGAGGCACTTGATATAAAAATATCTTCCTGAATTTGAGGAATGTTACTATAACAAATTTCACAAATATACATGTAAATTACAGTAAAGAAATAGTGTTATAATTTTTACATTTCAAATATTATTCATGATGATTTATAGTAATGACTTAAAATTATTATCAACTACTGATCCAAATATAGTTTCTTGTCAAGAATTTGAAAAGATCGGGGTGCTTGGGTGGCTCAGTGGGTTAAAGCCTCTGCCTTTGGCTCAAGTCATGATCCCAGGGTCCTGGAATCGAGCCCCACATTGGGCTCTCTGCTTGGTGGGGAGCCTGCTTCTTCCTCTCTCTCTCTGCCAGCCTCTCTGTCTGCTTGTGATCTCTGTCTGTCAAATAAATAAATGAAATCTTAAAGAATTTGAAAAGATCATTTTGACAAAGTTTTGATTAGGGATGATGTATCCCATTAATGGGGGAAAACTTGATATAATCTTATTTTCATAATTTTATGACATTATATTTGGAACTTTTATACAAATTCAAAATGTAATATTTTTTTAATACTTTATATGATTTTAATCATAATTATACCATCTAAAGAAAATGTAATGATTTATCAAACCTCATAGGAATGTCCCCAAATTCCCACCAATTTTCCCTAGTAGGCCATACATCTTCCATCATCTTCTCTATGTGCCTTGATTTGAGGAAGGTCAGGAAACTCACTTAATACTGTACCTCAGGAAGGAACAGTTAAGAACCTGGAGATAATTCATATGCTCATGTCTAAATAAACTGAGAACTTATCTTGCCCTACTGCTTTTTAGGCTCTTTCAGAAAGAATAGGGGTAATATCTTTTCTTTCAAAGAGCAAATTCATCTTGAGGCTTGCTTTGCTCCAAGAGAAAGTCAAAAGCTTTGTTTTAGTAGAAGGAAAAGAATTGGAGGTCTCTTGGTAGGGTTGAAAGAAAAGATAGGGAAGACTGAATTTCCCAGGATTCAGGGACAATTAGAGGAATTAATTTCCCTGTGAGTGATAAAATCTGGTCCCTATGCTCACGCAGGACTTTGGGAGGTGGAAGGACATCTGATGGAGCTATTATATCTGACTGTTGGTACAGTAAGGATCCTCAGAGATGTCAAAAAGTTCTACTAGATGAGAGGAGATGAATGGATACTCTAAGTCATCAAGAAATAGGCCTAAAATGGATCACATATGGATTGGGCCACCCTTTCCCAACCAAGGTTCTGCAAAAAAAAAACAAAAACAAAAACCAGGAAATGAATATTTTGTCAATTTTACCAAGTATGGTTTGTAGATAGTACCATTTTAAGAACATTGGAGAAAAGATAATTAATCATATATAATGAATACCTTAGGACTGTAGGGCTTAACTCTTATGGAACCCCTGGTTGAGAAAGGCTGAGTTGGACAATAACCCTGTCAGGACGGACCATGATGGATCCAGGACAAAATTATCCTCCAACTTTTTGGATTGTGTATGATCTCTTGAGCTCTTATACAACAGTCCATGGGTGGAAAAAAGATCTCCCTGGCCCTCCATCATACTGACTTTTATGAGAAACTCTGAAAATAGTAATTTAAATTTGAATTAAAAACAATGTGATATTTCATATATGTTTTCAGGAGAATGTTTATGCCAATTTTATATAATAAACAATTATAAATCAGAAGACAGCAGAAGAGTGAACAAATGCTGCTTTCATGAGAATTTAATCATCCCAAGAGGTATAGCTTATTCTAAGATTCTCATCATTGTATTTGTGTTACATGTTTAACACTTACAGAAGATCGAGAAGAACCTGGCAAAACAGGTTTCTTCTGTGAGGAAAAGTGGTATCCCAGCCAAACAGTAACCTGTCCATTCCATCGAGTATGGTTTTGCTTAATGTTCTATATGATCAATGATACAAAAGATTTGGTAAGTAGAGTTTGGTAGATTCAGAAATTCTTACTGTGACTTCATTTCTACATAGAAAGTCTAATACTGTACTACTCTTTGAACTTCAAAGAGTTTTAAGGGATAAGAAAATATAAAATGCTTGATTTCTAAATATACAAGGATTGAACTTATTCCATAGCACTTAAATAGTAATATTTAATATATTAAATATTTATTTAATATTAATATTTCTAATAGAATCTGGATTAAATATGCCTCCAATAATTGGATTTGGCATAGAATAATAATTTGTCCATTTTATATATAAATACTAAGCCTAATTTGGGTGTGGACATTTTCCTTTGAGTTCAATCTTTTTATTATTTATCCAAAAATATATTTACTGCCTGCCTACAAAGCACTGTTTTATGAGCTGACAACAGAAAAATCTATTCTTTCTTTTTTTTTGCTCAAAAAATTTAAAATGTCATTAGTTTTAATGAAATTACAGACACATTAATACATTTCATAAAACAGATCTTTTATCTTTCCTATCCACCCACTCAGAGATAAACAATTGGTAACAAGAGAAGCTAAAAACAAAGAAAAAATTATGCATCCAAAGTTAGTTAACTCTTAGTATATTTTAAGACTCAGTATATATGGAGAACAATTTTCATATTTTGGATACTAAACAAAACCAAATCTTGTCAGCAAAGCATTACTCCCATAACTCACCCTCTGGCTTCTCAGACTACTTTTGTTTGCACTGTCTTGATAAATGGAGCTTGCATTGCCTATCTGAAATGAGTATTCCATAGCTGAATAGTTATTACTCTCAGGAGACTTTTCTTTCATGTTTAACTTAAATTGTTATTTTAAAGATTTTATTTATTTATTTGAGAGAGAGAGATCACAAGTAGGCAGAGAGAGAGAGAGAGCGAAAGCAGGCTCCCCGCTGAGCAGAGAGCCCCATGTGGGGCTCGATCCCAGGACCCTGAGATCATGACCAGAGTGTAAGGCAGAGGCTTAACCCACTGAGCCACCCAGGTGCCCCCAAATTGTTATTTTAAACAATAATGTCTACTACTCATAGATACACCTTCTTACACTTGACTATAGTCATTTATCCTTCTCTTATTTTAGAATTTACACCTTTCTCCTATCTAGGAGCTATTATGTTCATTGTCACTGACAAAGCAAAACAATGTGCATTTTTAACCTCTCATCTTTTGTTTTTCTTTTTTTTTTTTAAAGGTTTATGTATTTGTTTGACAGAGAGAGAGATATGAGAGAGGGAACACAAACTGGGGGAGTGGGAGAGGGAGAAGCAAGCCTCCCGCTGAGCAGGGAGCCCAATGCGGGGCTCGAGCCTAGGACTCATGACCTGAGCTAAAGGCAGATGCCTAACAACTAAACCACCCAGGTGCCCCTCATTTTTCTTTTTCTTACAGACATAGAACTTCATGGGTTCTTTGTACCACTTTCTAGGCTCCTCACCACTTGGTCTACTGCTGGAGGCTCTTGAGCAGCCAAACATTAAAAAAATCATTTTCCAGGTGCGATCTTAACACAGTCATATGGAAAGTGATAATAATCCTCTCACCATGACACACTTTCCAAAATAGCTATTGGCATCCTTCAACACTGTGAGGAAGCAAATTTTGCATTATCTTATTTCACTTTATATCCACTTGGCACTCATGCCACGTGACAGAAGCTCATATAGGACCCCCTTAATGACTGAGCTTGAGGTAATCATACTCTAGATAAAAAATACACAAACTAACTGAAAATGAGGAGTACATCACTCATTTCTCCTTCAGTAATACTGACAATCCAGTAGTCTGAAACCCGTTACATAAGTATGGTCAATACTTGTTAAGTTCTTTTGTGATGATTTTACATACTTTGATTTTACTTACTCCTCACGATAACCCTCTGATATACTGTAGTTGGGTAAACTCAGTTTCAGAAGTTAAGTAGCTCAGGCTCTTACAGCTAATTACAGACAGCTTCCATAAGCTCAATGAACTATATGTGATGTTTTTAGTTTGCCTTTTTTTTTTTTTTTTACTGTGAACAGCACCAGCTGCATTGCAGCCTTGATTTGTTTTTGAGTAGGGAAAAGAAGTTGGATAAACTGGTAAGAGGTGCAGAAAGAAAATGAAAACAAAAAACAAAAAACACCACATGTGGTGTCTACACACACAGGCTGACCTCAGAGTTTTTGCTTTTGAGAGGGCGTGTAATAAAGAAACCAAAAAAGTACATGAAGTCTATAGATCTATGGGGTCTTGCAAATTAAACACATGTAACTACCACCAGGCTTACACACTCCCCATGCCCACTTTTAGTAACCATCCAGCCCACTGCACTCCAAGATTAACCAGAATCCTGACTTCTAACAACATATATTTTTGCCTGATTTTCTATTTTCTATCAGTGGAATTATATATTATACTCTCTTTTATATTTATCTTCTTTAATAATATTATGCTTGTGCAATTCATCCATATTTTAAAAAATATTTTTATTTATTTATTTGACAGAGAGAGATCACGAGTAGGCAGAGAGGCAGGCAGAGAGAGAGGAGGAAGCAGGCTCCCTGCTAAGCAGAGAGCCCGATGTGGGGCTCGATCCCAGAACCCTGGGATCATGACCTGAGCCGAAGGCAGAGGCTTAACCCACTGAGCCACCCAGGTGCCCCCAATTCATCCATATTTTTGCATGTAGTTCTATATTATTCTTCTAATTGCTGTTTGCTATTCCACAAATCATAAATATACTTATCCACTCTACTAAATATATTTATCCACTCTACTGCTGATAGGCATTTAGATATTACAAACAGTACTATTATGAATATTCTAGGATATGCCATTTGGTGAAATAAGTGCATATTTCAAATACACACACATATACACACATACATGCACTACACACACCCCTTCTGCGAATGAGATTGCTGAGACATAGGTTATACAAATATTCAACTTTGGCAGATACTGTCCAACAGGTATCCAAAATGGCTCTACCAGTGTCTTTTATTATTATTAAATAATTACTATTATTGATTATTTGAGTTAGACTCCTACCATCATCATTATTAGTCTTTGAATAATGAGAATGAGCCAGGTACTATGCTAAGCACTATATATATATGATATATATACATATACATTGTATATGTATATATAATATTTACACAATACATAATAAACATATATAACATATGTGATGTAATAGAAATATAAATACACATAAATATAAACAATGCAATATGTAAGTACTGTATATGTATATGCATACATATATTCATACATATACACATAGAATACACACATATATAGCAATAATAATGCATATAGTTTTTGAAGTTGGAGTATATACTCTTCTTTGAAGGTGGCTTATCTTCATAAATGCTTTAAATTATTCTTCATAAGAAATTCACCTTTTTTTCCTATTTATCCATTCATTCAGTCATTCGTTTATATCAGTATAACCTTATTGATATTTATTTTATACTTTGGGTGATAATACAATATGACTTAATTTGCTCAAATCATTCTCCCTTTGGCCAGTAAGAGCTTCCACTGGTTCCAGACCAGTAATCAGCCATTTATCCAAGGATGTATGGAGCATGGTATGGTAGTAGAGTATAGTATTAGAAACCAAGTTCTGGATATTTGGTCTGGTTGCTACTGGGATGTCATTGCTTGTAGGCCCTCTTAGCTGACAGAAAAAAATGGTGTTTATACCAACAAGTTTATATACACATTTATAAATATTTCTATATGTAGACTTCAGTGTCAATATTAATCTAAACATGAAGTCATACTAATATTTAATTCTAATCTATTCACAAATAAATCATTCTAGGCTTCTCCTTATCCTTATTCATAAATTCCTAAGAAAAACATGACTCTCACCAACCATTTTTCTACTTACTTAATCGTTCAGTTCTGGTATATATGTATAGCGGTGTCAGAAATGTTAACCAGTACTCCTGTGGGAATTAACTTTATCAATGAAAGTTGGGTTGTGCCCATGTAGAGCAAAAATAAGTGGGTGAAAGCAGTTACTATGGTGGCTGACAAAAAACAACTAGTTTGGCAGATTTCTATTCTTAACTGATTCAATTACCACTGTAAAATATAGTCAGACTTCTATCTGTTCATGATTAATTTTTGATTCATAACCCAGGCTTTCTTGACAATTTGCCTTTAGAAATTTTCCAGTAGAAATGAACTTGAGAAATGAGTATTAGCTAATTCAAAGAGCTTAGAGCCAATTTATATAAAGAGGCTCTAACTCATCCAACTATTAAAGACTATACAAAATTTGGGCTCTTGAAGAATATGCTTTAGATATATGATTTGCAAATATGTTCTCCCATTCTAAAGAGTGGCTTTTGGTTCTGTTGACTGTTTCCTTTGCTGTGCAGAAGGCTTTTATCTTGATTATTCCCAACAGTTTATTTTTGCTTTTGTTTCCCTTGCCTCAGGAGACAAATCTAGTAAGAGTTGCTATTGCTGATGTCAAAGAGTTTGCTGCCTATGTTCTCCTTTAGAATTTTGATGGTTTCCTGTCTCACATTTAGGTCTTTCATCCATTTTGAGTTTACCTTTGTGTATTATTTAAGCTCAGTTTCATTCTTTTGCATGTTGCCGTCCAATTTTCCAGCACCATTTGTTGAAGAGACTTTTTTCCATTGGATATTCTTTCCTGCTTTGATGAAGATTAGTTGACCATATAGTAGTGGATCCATTTCTGGATTTCCTATTCTGTTCAATTGATCTATGTGTCTGTTTTTGTGCCAGTGCCATACTGTCTTGATCACTACAGCTTTATAATGTAACTTGAAGCCAGAATTGTGATAACTATAGCTTTGCTTTCCTTTTTCAAGACTGCTTTGGCTATTTGGAGTCTTTGTGGTTCCATAAACATTTTAGGACTGTTTGTTCTAGGTCTGTGAAAAATGCTGGTGGTATTTTGATGGGGATTGCATTAAATGTGTTTATTGCTTTGGGTAGAACACACATTTTAAGAGTATTTGTTCTTCCAATCCATGAGCATGGAATGTTTTTCCATTTCTTTGTGTCATCTTCAATTTCTTTCATAAGTGTTTTATAGTTTTCAGAGTACAGATCTTGCAAATGACATATCTGATAAAGGGTTAGTATCCAAAGTATACATAGAACTACTATAACTCAACACCCAAACAACTAATACAGTTAAAAAAAATGGGCAAAAGACATGAATAGACATTTTCCAAAGAAAACATCCTGATGGCTAACAGACACATAAGATGCTCAGCATCACACATCGTCAGGAAAATATAAATCAAAACTACAATGAGATGTTATCTCACATCTGTCAGATTGGCTAAAATTAACAACATAGGAAACAACAGGTGTTGGTGAGGATGTGGAGAAAGGCAAAATCTCTTGTATTGTTGGTAGAAATGCCAGCTGATGCAGCCACTCTGGAAAACACTATGGCATTCCCTCAAAAAGGTAAAAATAGAACTACCCTACATCCAGCAATTATACTAATAGGTATTTACCCAAAGGATACAAAAATACTGATTTGAAGGGGCACATGTACCCCAATGTTTATAGCAGCATTATCAACAACATCCAAATTATGGAAAGAGCCCAGATGTTCATCAACTGATGAGGACAAAGAAGATATGGTATACACAGACACACACACACACACACACACACACACACACACAGAGGAATATTACTCAGACATGAAAAATAATGAAATCTTGCCATTTCCAATGATGTGGATGGAGGTAGGCAGTATTACATTAAGAGAACTAAGTCGGTCAACAAATACTGTATGATTTCATTCATATGTGGAACTTAAAACAGATGAACATAGGGGAGAAAGAAAAGAGAGAGCCAAACCATAAAACTGTAGAGAACAAACCGAGGGTTGCTGAATGGGAGGTAGGCAGAGGGATGGGTTAAATGGATAATGGGTATTAAGGAGGGCACTTGTGATGAGTACTAGGTGTTGTATGTAAGTGACAAATCATTAAATTCTACATCTGAAACTAATATTACACTGTATGTTAACTAACTGGAATTTAAATAAACACTTGAAACTACCAAAAAAAGAGAGAGTATCGTTTAGATCTAGATTTCACAGTAAACATCCACATTTATATTCATTATGTATAAATTATTATTCTTATAGAGCAGGTAAGGTCAGAGGGTTTTTTTAATTGCAATATAATTGACATATAACATTGTACAACACAGTGATTTGATATTTGCATATATTGTGAAATGACTACTACAGTAAGTTTAGTTAACATCCATCACCACACAGTTATAATTTTTTTTCTTGTGATGAGAACGTCTAAGTCTACTCTCTTGGCAACTTCCAAATATACAACACAGTATTGTTAACTACAGTAATCATGCTGTACATTACATCCCCAGGACTTATTTATAATTGGAAATTTGTATCTTTTGACCACCTTCACCCATTTTGCCCACCCCCAACCCCCAGCCTCCACCTCTTGCAACCACCAATCTGTTCTCTGCATTTGTGAAGTTCTGTTTTGTTTTAAGATTCTACATGTAAGTGAGATTATATAGTATTTGTGTTTCTCTGGCTTACTTATTTCACTATGCATATTTTTAAAAACAAACTTTGCTTAGTCTAGTTTTCCTTTAGAGGAAGCATGGATGGGAAATATCTCTCCTTCATAAGCAATCATAAAGTTCCTATGTGTAGTAGGAGAAAGAAGAGCTTTCTCAAATATCTAATACTTTGATACCTAATCAAAGTAGTGTCGCTATATATTAAGAGAGCAGATATGGATGAATTAGAAATACTCTACCAAGTGAATGAACAAGTTCATTTTAGAAATATATAAATGTTTTCTGTGTGTGGCAGACTTCCTGGAGCATAAGCAAAGTCCATAGAGAAGGAGACACGTATTTAAAAATAGCTCTCATAAAATGTGAATTAGTCAAGAGAAGAAACATCACATTATTTGTTGAGTTGAACTTTGCATGGTAAACAATTAATCTCTCACTCTATTCCCTTCACTCTCACTGAAACCCTCCAGTATCCTTAGGAGGGAGAACACACTGAATGTGCTATTTTTATAACAGTCCAGAAAGCAATAAGCAGGTTACAGAACACTTTACAAATCAGCAGTGATCTGAAATGGAACACACACAGTATTTGTTCCCTTGGCATTATTTCAATGCTTTGTCCATACTGATACTTCATATATAGAAACATAATTATTACATATCCTGACAGGTACAAAGAATGGAAAAGTGATCCCTTTAACTCATTAAATATTCCTTCCTGGATTTAGGCTTGAGCCTTATGCTTGGGCAGATAACAACCTTATCCTGTTATGACTATTAACAATGTAGCTTCTTTCCATTGTCTGGAATGCCATGCTTCTAGGAGGCTGTTACTGTGGGATCTATAGAGGCTACCACCTTGCTCTCAGCTATTGCTGACTATGCTGCCTTTCAGGAACAGATTCAGGACACATCACAGGTTTGAGAGTCCATTAAAAATAACCCATTTAGGGGACACCTGGGTGGCACAGTTGGTTAAGTGTCCAACTCTAGGTTTTAGCTCAGGTCATGATCTCAGGGTCATGGGACTCAGTCCTGCACCAGGCTTCACGCTCAGTGCAGAGTCTGCTTGGGACTCTCTCTCTCTCCATCTCTCTCTCCTTCTGCCCCTCTCTATACCCCTGTACTCTTTCTCTCTCTCAAATAAATAGATACCTAACAACAACAAAAACCCAACCATTTACGGAAGAGTTTGGGTATTGAAATGGAGTATTTCACTCTTTCCCAAACCAGGTGCTGTTTCAAGGTATATTTCAGCTCACTGTTCTTGACTGTTCCTCAATGAAACGTGAGTCATTAAATCCTTGTTTCACTCCATTTATGGATGCTTGAAAATGCAGCAAAATGGATTATTAATAATTTACAATTTACTTTTAAACACCTGAAGTGGAAAGTTTGTATATATGTTTCTCAAGGGAGATTATTTATCATATCAAGTCACTTTAACATCACCACTCACTCCATCAAACCCTTTTAATTCAGTGAACATTTACTAATCATGGACCAAGTGGAAGGCACTCTGCTGAGATAAATGACATATGGTTCTTTTATTTATAATCTGGAGAATAAAAAAGATGGACATATATACAGCTAATTATAACATAAGATAGAATAGAATGTTGCCTAATTTTTATTTATCTGTCCAGTCTGGGCCTCACAAAAGAATCATTTAAGTACATAACCTCAAAATCCAGTCCTTTACCTTGATTTTTCCCTTTTCTCCATGAGAACAGGGACAAAGCCTGTCTTTGTCTCTTATTTTCCTCAAAATATTTAGAACATATTTGCTACTCAGTGTATACACATTGAATAACCGAATGAATGAATATGTAAATGATTCAATAAAGGAGAAAAAGGGCAGGTTTATCTGGGAATAGATGTGGCGAGAGACAGTGGAATCTTGTGTGGTTCCCAGGTTTCTGATTTCGGTAACTAGATGGGTATTAAAAGTAGGATTTGGGGGAGGGGTGATATACAGTTTTGGAAATGTTTAGTGGGAAGGGAAACAATTCTGTTGAGATATTCAGGATGAAATTAAACAGTAAAGAGAAACACGGGTATGGATTTCAGAAGACAGCATGGTACAGATGTAGATTTGGGATATATTCCTTGCAGTTATGGGTGTGAATTAAGGGTATGAAGCAAGTAAAGAAGATGGTTAAGAACAGATCCTTTAAGAATGATCCTATAAGAGCTAGGTATTATGAAAATAAAAGGTTTCTCAATGGAATTCCACTGCAGATTTAATTTTTAAGGCTGAAGGTCCTGACTATTATCTAAAGACATTTTGACCTTGACCTGACTTTTCTTGAGGTATCAAGATATATAAGAGCAATGAAAATCAGCCACAAATGCAAAGTTTAGAGAAGGAGAGCGGAAAACAGGATTTAGAAATGGTTAATAGAAAATAATATACAAAGAAAAATATATTGCTCATCTGTTTATTTTGGAACAGAGATTTTCTTTTTATTCTGTACCATTTCTTTAGATCGGTCCATTCATGAAACCAGGGTGGAGAAACAGTAGGAGGAGAACCAACATAGGGGTCACGAGGAGTGAAGGACAGTATCCAGGATCACGTTTTCTCTGTGTCAGCAGCTACAGGGCCCTAAACACATGTTAATTTAGTCCTGATAAGTGTCTGAATAATAGGCATTGTGACTACTGTTTCCACAGGAGAAAACAGACTGAGAGGTAAGCGATTACTTGAGAGTGAGGGTATGTAGCTTTAAGGAGGGAGCATGAAGCACGGATTTCTTCAAAATCAGCCCACTACTCTTTGAATGAATCCTTCAAGAGTCAGAATTGGTTATGACAATTATGTACATAAAAGACGAGAGATGCCATCAACCAGGAATGTGTTTGGATGACAATACTGTTTATCAATTCCAGTGAGGTACTGACAAGAAGTATATTTCAGTTGGCCTGTATCAGAGATACCATTTTCTTTGTTTATGACTGAGCCTGATTTATTGGTGGTCTCTTCTTATTGGTTGCTGCCCTGTCGTATTAGTTATTAAGTATTTTGAATATTTCCTATGGGAACGATGAATATCATGTAAGGTATTGTCTGTGATAATTAATCATGGTAAATATGGAAAAGAGTTATGTTATATGCAGAGTAAAAAAGGAAAGGAGAAATTTTATCTGAGATCTCTATTATGGAAATTCAAATGACAGAATTGATTGATGTAATCTAGACTAATAAAATCTATAGGGTTTTTATTCAAGAAACACCAGAGATAGAACTTACTGCATTTTCAATTATTATCATAGTGGATAGACTATGCTTATTTTGGAGTCAGAGAATCTGTGTTCAAATCTTATCTTTCTTAACATGGCAGCTATAAGATAATGAAAGTGATTTTGTCTCTCAGATCCTCTGTTTCATTATGTGTAAAATTAGTTCAATTATACTATAATTGTAGACTTGTTATGAGAATTAAATGATATATTTTAATAGGCTTGTCATAGTGTCTGGGATATTACAGACACTCTATGAATCATACTTTTATTATCATATTATTAATAGATGAAATTTTTTTTTGAAAGACAAATTTTGGCTTGGCCATATAAACAAATTCCTCTTACAGGAGAAGAAATGTCAAATAATTGAAGGTGATACATTCTTGTTTTAGTAAACTGAGAAACAGGAAATGAAAGCAAAGGGTTATGTGCAAATATCCCAGGTCCTTTCCAATGCTGGCTTGAAAAGCATTAATCTTTGGAGTCCTTTTGAAGAAGACTATTGCAGCTTTAACCCAGAACTGTCCTTTATCCGGATCTGTGATACTGTATTCTCACACACTCTTAAAGGTAGTTCTCAATCAAATTCATTATGTGATTTAAATTTTAGCCAGTGTTTCAGAATAGAAGACCTACATTTACCAGGCTATTCAAAATCCTCTAAAGATTGGACCCAATCTGTATTTCCAGACATTGTCTATTATTGCATTTCAGTCATTCTATGCTCTAAATCTACTGAATTATTTGCTCTTCACTATCCATATCCCACACTTTCCCACTTGATTCTTTTAACTTTGCTTAAGTTGTTGCTTTTCCGTGACCTAACTTCCTCATAATCTGTCTGTATCTACACCTACCCAAGCTGACAGGCCCTGCTCCTGAGCCCTGATCTAGAGAGACTTCCAACAAGCAGATGCAATCCTCCCTGCTCTAAATTATTCTAATACTTTGTCTTTAATCCCTTTGATGACATTTGTTACTTTCCTCATTAGATTATATTTAGGAATTTTTAGCTTCCCTGTGAGACATTTTTAGCACCTAGAAAAGAACTGTAGCTGATTCACTTTTGTCCTCCCACAATGCCTAACATAGTGCCTGCATACAATACAGGAAATAAACAAAAACTTGGAGAAATACTTTATCTAGGTTTCATTGTATATACTGTATCTATTACCATTTTAAGTTTATTTCTAGGACTTTGAGATCACCTCTTTCCCTCCGGATATGCAATAAGTGTGGACTCTGTTTTTTTGGAGAGTGTATGCCAATTCTATGCCATAGAATCTTAAAGAGGCATCTTTACTTTTCAACTATCACCTGAGTTAAACAGATATTGAAGAATTTTCAAGCCCTTGATACTTTGGCTATTGCCTATGTTCTCTGAGTTTTCTGTTTTATAATGTTAGGAATTAAGACTTTTTTGGTATTACAAGAAATAACTTACAAACAATTTTGTGGATTCTAAGTTCCTTAAAAATTTTTTTCTTTCAAGCATTAAAGCTTCCTGTACTGCCTTCTCTTCCTCACACATATTTTCAGTATTCTTTGATAAAAATCAGATGTTTGAGTATATTATAAATATGTTTAAAGATGAACCCTATGTATTTTAATTAGACTAGTGGTTCATTACCCTTCTGATACAAGTAAATTACACTTTTACAATTGACATGTTGATCTGAAAATCTATGAAGATTATAAAAATAGAATACTCATACAAGCACATACTTTACATTGAGTAAAATCACATATTTTCATTTATTTAGTAGTCTCAAGTCTTATTTAAGACAGAACTACATTTGCTGCTATTTATGTTGAGTATATGAGTTATAGGCTATTATCACATGAAAAGAGGCAGCTTTTACAAAATGTAAAATGAACCTTAAAATGAGCTATTCTACTACACACCCATCAGAATGTCCCAAAGCCAGAGCACTAACAATACCAAATGCTGGAAAGAATGTAGAGCATCAGGAACTTTGGCAGTATGACAGTTGCTTGCAATACTATACATACTCCTGCCATGTGATCCAGCAATTGTGCTTCTTGGTATTTACCCAAAGGAGAGGAAAACTTTGTCCACATAAAAGCCTGTGTATGATGCCTATAGTACCTTTATTCATAATTGCTGAAACATGAAAGCAACCAAAATGTCCTTCAGTAGGTGAACGGATATATAAACCTTAGTATATGCAACAATGAGAAACATTCGGCACTAAATGGAAAAGAGTAATCAAGCCCTGGACGGACCTTGAGGGCATTATGCTGAGTGAAATAAGTTAGACAAAGAAAGATACTGTAAGGTCTCACTTACATGTGGAATCTAAACAAACAAGCAAATAAACAAAAACTAAACTTACAGAGTGGAATAGTGATTACTGGGAGCTAGGGATGGGGGTTGGGGGTTGGGAGATGTTGATCAAAGGGTACAAACTTCAAATTGAAGAATGAAGAGTTTCTGAGGATCTAATCTATAGCATGTTGACTCTAGTTAACTGTATTATATAGTTGAAAGTTGCTGGGAGAGTCAATCTTACATATTCTCATCACAAAAAATTGTAATTATGTGAGATGATGGGCATGTTAACAAATGTTACTGTATAATCATTTTGCAATATTTACATATATCAAAACATCCTGTTGTACACTTTAAACTAACAGAAAAGTATAAGTCAATCATATTTCAATAAAGCTGGAAAAAATTTTAAATAAATACAAGTAGAAAGTAAAGATACTCAAGGCTAGAGAAGTAAGCAGGAGTGAGATCATAAGGGCTCTTAGGCCTCAGTGCTTTATTCAAAGTTGGTTAAAGTGGTCCAAGAGCAAGAGTGACAGGATGAGATTTCCACTCGGAGAGTTTGCTGGGATTGTAGCATAATTTTGAAAGATTATATTGGATGCAGGGGCTTGTTTAGAAGGATACTATGGAAACCCTGGACTAAGAGAGTATCACTGAGAAAAGAAAGGGAGAATGGATGTTTATGTTTAAGAGTTAGAATCAATGTATTTTGGAAATTGTTGAAGTGTGGGTTGAAGGAGAAGAAAGAATTAAATAAAATGCCTATGTCAGTGCCCTGAGCACTATAAATTTGAGTACAGGATTGACTGGTTGGGACATGTGGATTTTTTTTTTCCTTTTTTAAGATTCCATTTATCTATTCGACAGACAGAGATCACAAGTAGGCAGAGAGGCAGGAAGAGAGTAAGGGGGAAGCAGGCTCCCCGCTGAGCAGAAAGGCCGATTCCGATTCCGGGCTTGATCCCAGGATCCTGAGATCATGACCTGAGCCAAAGGCAGAGGCTTAACACACTGAGCCACCCAGGCACCCCGGGACATGTGGATTTTGAGTTGCTATGGAACAATCCACTAAGTGGATTAATGGAGAGCTGGGTGGATAGACCTACATTTGGAGGGGGTGGGCATTTTGATTTGGGAGTCATATTGTAACTGAAGACTAAGAAATGGGTGAAATGTCCAATAAAAGAAGAAGGCCCTAGATAGAAAGAACCCAGAGAATTGCTAATATCCAATGAATTGGCAGACGAAACACTGTCTACAGTGAAGACTGAGCAGTAGAAGCCAGGAAACTAAGGAAAGGAAAACCGAGAGGATATGATGGGATTCAAGAAAAGATAAAAAAGTACTTTAGAAGGATGGAGTGGGCATCAGTTAATTATTGAAAGGTTGACTAAAATACAATATTCAAGGGATATATTACATGTGGTTTATGTATTAAACTCTATTTATTTATTAAGCTGTATTTATTATTTATTTATTTACTAAACTCTACTACCAGTAAGAAAAGGTGTTCATAATAGTACATCCTACTTCTTTAAAAAAACACTCTTTATAATTTAAATATAAATATAAAAAAACTCTATAATTTAGCTAAAACTGACAATCATGCATACCTCAAAATGCAAGTAGTAATATTCAGTTAATTATCTGATAATCTGAAGATGCCTATGGTGACACTTAAATTTTAAAATATCAAATAGCTGTTGTTCTATAATTTAACTTTAGCTAGCTGATGTTCTTAGGATGTATTATATTTTCTGTACAGTGATTTATTTTAAAATGCTCCAGAAAAAACATGCTGGTTTACTTAAATCTAAACCCAAGGAGTAGTGTTTAGTATCCAAATTACTCTAATTAGGAGTCAATACTCTGGAGGTGGCTCTTTAAACTATAAATATAATTAGGGAAATTGTTATCAGGAGTGTGTTAATTAGCAGAAAGGATGCTAAAATAATTCAGTATTTGTTTTACCTGTGAAATTGTATGAAATATAAAAGCTTTATTTTTAAACTAAGGAATGCAATAAGCTGATATAATTTTGCAACATACAAAGCTGATATTCTAAAACACTTCTAGAAATAAACAAGCATGTTTATTTTTTGTGTAAACAAAAACACAAATATTTTTAGAGGTTGACTTAATATTCTTTAGAGGGAAGAATTAAAAATCAATTTCAGATTATGACTTTGTTGAGCTCAGTGATATAAATTAAAATGATAAATTAATTTATTCATTTGTACATATACATGTCCCAAAAGTGTACATTAAAAAATATAAACATTCTGGCTTGAATAAAGGGCTGTTTACATTTTAGGGTGTTCCTGAAGATCAACACGGATATCTGATAAAATTTTGGATTTTAGAATGCACAATCCTTCACCTTCTCTCTCTCTCTCATTCTTTACTGTCATACTTAAGGGACCTACAGATGTTTAGCTTTTAGAGATAAGTTAAAGAAGTCCAGGTGGAGAGATGAGTCCTGATGGATAAAGGGAAATAAGTAGAAGAAAACATAACTCTCACAACCCTAATTATTTTTTTGATATCCAGCAGAATTTTATGTTAACCATCCTAAAAACCTGAAGAGAAAGCTAGTACACATCAATTTTTTAGAGTCAGATTTTTTTTTTCTACATCTAATGCAAATGCTAAACTGACAAAATCCTTAGAACTGATTCCTTTTCTTCTACTTCCAGGCAACGTCCTATATTCAGGAGGTGACATGTACTGGAAGATTATTATTTAGTTGTTCCCCTACTTGTTATTCAAAGGATGGTGACCATTGCTCATGGCAATCTAACTCACACTAGTTTGGAAACTCCAAATCAGGGGTGGAGAATAATCCGTCATTCCTGTGGAGCTGAGGAAGAAGGCTGGACAGAGAGCAGAGAGCAAAAATCACAGACGACAGCAGTCCATATAGGGACAACAAGCCAATTGTGGAAGTTTTCTGGCAGAGAAGAAAAAGGCAACCAGAAGCCAGCCAGAAATAGCATACCCCAGAATATAACAAGAGTGATAACACTGTGGATTTCTTAGAAAGATAAACTTGTAACAGTTTATAGATATAAGCAAATTTTGCCTTTGAAGGTTGTTAAGAAGGGAGACCAAGCATTTATTGGAATGTTGTTGTGATTATCCAAAACCATTTTGGAATTTTTTTTTTTTTTTTTTTTTGCAAAAGCCTTCAGAACCTTTGGTATGTCCATTTAGCTCTCCTTAATGGAAGGAGATTCCCATCCATTAATGAAATACTTATAAAATATATGGTTCCCCATAAACTCTCTCAGAATCATCTAATATGGCTAGATAAATAGGAATTTCTCAGGTTAGGGCCCAGGGGTTGGCATTTTTGGAGGCTTTTCAGGTTCTCAATAAACTACCGCATTAAAAGATGATTTGGGGGGTGCCTGGGTGGCTCAGTTAGAAGCATCTGACTCTTGATTTCAGCTCAGGTCAAGATCTCAATGTTGTGAGGTCCAGCTTCATGGGCTCCATGCTGGGAATGGAGCCTTCTTGAGATTCTGTCTCTTTCCCTCTCCTTCTCCCCCTGCTTTCACTCTCTACATAAATAAGTTAGTAGGTAGGTAGGTAGGTAGGTAGGTAAGTAAGTAAGTAAGTAAATAAATAAATAAAATATTTGAAAAAATACATGATTTGGTAAAAATATGGAATTCTGTGGGGCCAAATGTGGGGCCAATTCTGGTGGCTATGCACAATTATACAAATATGGAACAAAGGTACATATGACTATAAATTAAAGCAATGGATTTTCTTGTGTTGCTTGTCAGTTACATTAGACTTTTCCCAAAGAAAATTTCCAAATGTTTCAAGCAACACTGTAATAGTAACATTTAGGTCATAGTTCTTTGAAAACTTTGAAGGTTTTTGAAAATGCATAAAATGTGATATGCCTATTTTTAAAAGGTGCCATTTAAAAAGTCATACCTTGCAGTAAATTATTTTAAGCTTTTTTAAACCCTTGTCTGTATATTATGATAATATAAAAGTACCCTGTTTCTCCCCCCCAGGAGATTTTGAAGTATCCCCTTATGAAGGCAATAGGGCATGTTTTGTTAAGAATTACTATCTGTTTGCATTCAAAAGAACAAGAGTTATTTTTTCCAAAATCATAATAATTTAATTGGAATGAATAATTTAATTGAATAGGCTATATGTGCTTCCCTTCAAGGTTCTGATGCTTCCCTGAATGGAATCATTTTTCACAGTTGAAAACATTGTCAGAAAGAGGATGTAGGAGTGAAACTGGAAAGTAAACCCTTATTTACATATGTTCTTTTTTTTGCTGGGCAAGTGTTGTTAGTAAACTTAAACACCCATTAAGTTCCATGTTCCGACCGAACCCTTTGGAGGTGCTGTTTAGCTAGAGGTTTTCATATCTACTATGATCGAATTTGTAAGATGATTATTTAGTTTTCTTTTCACTTTATTAAAGACTTCATATATTGAAAACAATGGTAGAATCTACCTCCTCCTGCTAAATTAAAGGTGTTCTCAGTTAAGTAGTGGCCACAGGCAGGTGTTTTGTGAGAAGACAGTGGCAAAAAGTCAGTGAACACAATTTCCAAAAATTATCTTTACAGCAGTGTTGTCCCAGGTGGCTCCTAATTCTTGAAATGTCCACGTTCAGCTCAGATTGCATCTCGGCATAAACAATGACATGAAATTTAATTACACCCAGGTGTGGAGATGGCTGGTACTCTCCTCGGAGTTTGAGACCTTCTTGGACAGTCTTAAAATTAGTTTCTGAATTCCACATATTTGCATTTCTCCCTTTCTGTTCAGCACAATAGTTCTGCTGTGCTAAGGAAACTTTGCTAACATTTCATTTAAGAAGAGTTGGTGAATGGTGTTCACAGAATGCGCAAGAAAAAACATGAAATCTTAACAGTCTAGCAGCAGATCTCAGAGAGAAGTTTTGTTGAAGACTCCAAATTTCCTCAATTGGACTTGGATGCTTAGGCTTGGACATTTGGGGAAAACTCTCACAGCATGAACGTGCTGACTCTGGAATCCCCTGTGTGTTATCAAGATCTGGCTAACTTAGCTGCATTTGGGGTCATATTATAATGAGAATTTTAAATAGTCAGTTTAGTCTTCAGTATTTTAGTTGTTTGTATTGACTGATTTTCAATTTTCTCTAGAACACACTTCATAATACTGAGCTTCTTATAGCAGTTTCTAGTTAAGGCAGTACTTTCTTATAAGTTATTTTTTTGGTGGGTTTAATAATTAAATTATATATAATGGCAGAAAGCATTCTAGTAATGCATGAAGTGCTTTATTTCATTGTTGTTACAAAAAAGAACATCTCTCCCCTACCTGCCCCATAAAAAAGAGAAACACAAGCCACGAATGAAGGTGTCTTTGCTATCTACCCATGAGGTTTCAGCTCTAAGTCAGAAAACCTGTCTCTAAATAATGCCTAGTGTCATGGAGTTGGTTTGCATTTCATAAGGAAAAGGTGGAGAATAGGGAATGAATAAAAGCTATCTAGTTTCTAACTGTGTTATAGTTTTCAGCATGGTAATGATGTTCTTGTTTTCTCAGATGGGACAAAGTATGGAAATTATCACCACATTAGTTCTAGAGGATGGGAAGTCTGGGTAGATGCTAAGCAAAGACACTTTCCATTCTATTTTGTTTCCAATAATCTAAATGTAAAACCTTTAAGGATATTGAGGAGGAAGAATGACTGCCTTCATTTAGGACAGTAAGGGGTCTAGGTCCCATCCCTCCAGAGGCACTGCAAAATCCTACACCCTGAGACTATTTTATATATATATATAAAGAATGTATATATATAGAGAATATATATATAAGAATGTATATATATAAAGAATATAAAGAATATATATGTATATGTGTGTGTGTGTATATATATATATATATATGTAATTGGTTTGCCTGTGTGTCTGAAAGTGAGTTATGACTCTTATTCTTTGTGCAGACAGGGAATGGAGATGGTAAAGAAAGTTTGTGTCTTGTTGGAGATGTATTTCTTCATAGCGGTTCTGAAGCTCCCTAAATTATTCTTATTGCATTATTTCCTGAGAGTAGGGGAAGATCAAAATGTATTTACGGCTTAAAGTGAGACTCTAAGGCTGTCTTTCTTTCTCACAGCAGGGTGTATTTTGTTTTTTTTTTTAGAGAGAGAGAGCGAGAGCAAGAGCGAGAGCGAGAGAGAGCGCGCATGAACATGAGTAGGGAGAGGGAGGGACAGAGGAAGAGGGAAAAAGAGAATCTCAAGCAGGCTCCATGGCCAGTGTGGAGCCCACAGCATAGATCTAACAACCTTGAGATTATGATCTGAGTCAGAATCAAGGGTTGAGGCTTAACAGACTGAGCCACCCAGGCACCTCTCTCACTGAAGTATTTAAGATGTTGCATTTAAAACCCATTACCATGATTTTCACCAATACAACATCCAAATGACTTCTCTATGTATCACTAGCAATACCTGAATAGAACATGATCCTGAATCAACAGAAGAGGCCCTTTTCTTCTCCTCCATGGCCAATAGACCATATAACCTCTTTCTTCTACTAAAGTACCTGAATGCTTGGCCTGGAATCATTCTCCTCTAGGCACTTTGTGGGTTAACAACATTGTAAGGATGGGGTGGCTGGGTGACGGACATTGGGGAGGGTATGTGCTATGGTGAGGCCTGTGAATTGTGTAAGAATCACAGACTTGTACCCCTGAACAATTAATATACTATATGTTAATTTAAAAAAGAGTAAAAACGTTGTAAATCATGGGTGGTGCAGTTGGTTGAGTGTCTGATTCTTGGTTTCAGGTCCGGTCATGATCTCAGGGTCATGAGATGCAGCCCAGCATTGGGCTCTGTGCTGAGAGCAGAGTCTGCTTGAGATTCTCTTTCTTTCTTCCTTTGATGTTTCCTCCCCCACCCGCTCTCAACTAAATAAAAAAAACTTTTCAAAAAGTTTATAAACCATATATCTGATAAAAAAATAACCTAGTTAAAGATATAAACAAACATCTCATCAAAGGAGATACACATGTGTATATATATAATTAGAAGACAGAAGATAGAATTATATTTCCTTATAAGCTATATATGACTTATTATATGATCATATACATATAATCATATATTATAAGGTACTGATTAGTACATACCATTACAGAGTCTGAGAAATCCCAAGACCTGTAGTAGGCAAGCTGGAGACTCAGGAAAGTCAAACTTTATGGGAAGTTGGAGTCCAAAGGCCTGAGAACTGAGAGAACAAATGATGTGAGTTCCAGTCTGACAGCTGGCAGGCTCAAGACCAAGGAAGAGCTGTGCACTAAAAGGATGTGGTTCAGGGGTGCCTGGATGGCTCAGTGGGTTAAAGGGATGTGGTTCCCAATGACTGCATTCTGGATTCCAGCAGAAGTGTATCAGTAAGCTGCTGGAAAAACGTATTGTGTGTGATACTGTAGGGGTGGCTACAGGACATTGGACATCTGTCAAAACTCATAGAACTTCATAGCAAAAAAAAAGTGTACCTTGGTGCAAAAATTTTGCTTTAGATAATATGTAGGACATCAAAGGATCTCAGGATGGAATGCAATGTGATTTTTAAAATCTAATTTTATTACAGTGTAAGGGAGAGAAGAAAAGTTGTTGACTTAAGTACCTTTGGAAATGAGTGAAGACTCTAAGACTTCATTTTATATCATCCACATAAACTGTGTAGAAGCACTGGCTCCAGTAGTTAAAAGTCATTTCCCATGGATGATACAGGTTACTGAATATAAAACAATTCAGAAACAACCCACATATTCCAGTCTCCCTTGTATTTGCTCTTCTTTTTGTTTTATTTTTTTCCGGTAACACAATCTTCTAGAACACTGCATCATCTATTTATTTATTATGCTAACTGCCCATTGTTTCCTGCTATTTGAATATGAGCTTTACAGAACTGGGCATGTAGGGCCTAGATCATAGTAGTTTCTCAATAAATTTTGTTGAATCATTTTGAACTGAACAGAACATGCTTTGTTAAATATCAGTATAATGTCCAGTGGAGACACCACTGCAAAGAAAGCTCTAATGTGGAGACTCCAGAGCCATTTCACCTAGAAATGAATCCTACCTTCAGCAAAAATTTGCTCTATGACCCTTAAAATTCAACGAGGGAAACTGCCATGGCATATGGTTAAAAATCAAGTTCAAATAAATCTTTTTTAAAAATTTTGTTTATTTGACAGACAGAGATCACAAGTAGGCAGAGAAGCAGGCAGAGAGAGAGAGAGGAGAAAGAAGGCTCCGTGCCGAGCAGAGAGCCTGATGCGGGGCTGGATCCCAGGACCCTGGGATCATGACCTGAGCCAAAGGCAGAGGCTTTAACCCACTGAGCCACCCAGGTACTCCTCAAATATATCTTAATTCTCCCACCTATAGGCTTAAATTTCATTTCCTTTAGGAAGTAAAAATGGAATTTTCTTTCTATCAGTAATTTCAGTGCTTTTAAGGGCAACATTAAAGCAGATAAGAAAAAGCTTTATCATAGATTTTAAAGATGTGTATCTCTAAAGACTTTTCAAGAATCTTTTTTTACTTACAATAAAAAGTACATAGATAGTCTGAAGTCCTTGAAGGTGAAAGGAATAATGTTTTAGCTGACTGTCTACATCAGGGTTCATTCATGGTAGTATTTCTACAAGGACTGTATGATGAATAGACCAATTAGCAAGATTATTTTTTACATAAGCTTTCAAATTGAAATTTTTAGTTTTCTGATTTACCATAGATACAAAGCACCAATAGTGTTGTGGAAATAATAGATTATTCTAAAAATTGGGCCAATCTTGTAGTGATTATCATAGATTAGAATGAAGGAAATCAAATACCCAATTCTAATGAGTAAAGTGCTAGGAGAAAATGATTGAGTCTCAATTAACCACTAAATTCTGAAGATTGAATGCCAAAGTTTTAAGCTAATGTACTCAAAATACGTTATTTTTCTTGAAATAATAATAAAAAATATGTTTGAGAAAGGTACTATAACTAGTTCAAAAGAATAGGATAGGGGCGCCTGGGTGGCTCAGTGGGTTAAGCCTCTGCCTTCGGCTCAGGTCATGATCTCAGGGTCCTGGGATCGAGCCCCACATCGGGCTCTCTGCTCGGTGGGGAGCCTGCTTCCCCCTCTCTCTCTGCCTGCCTCTCTGCCTACTTGTGATCTCTCTCTCTGTCAAATAAATAAATAAAAATCTTTAAAAAAAAAAAAGAATAGGATAGCTTTAAGTGTTTTTCAAACATCTAAGACATTTGAGCATATTAAGTATTAAGAGTAGCTAAGTTGCTGAATTTTAAAAAATAGAAATAATATCTACTGCCTGAGCCTGAATAATAAAACAATACAACCAAATGATACAGAGAATAAATAAGCCTATGAAAACAGGACCTAATGATAAATTCTCTGTAATGAAACTTGACAGAAAGAGAATTTCAGTAAAATATTAATTCATAATCAAATTGATGTTTCCTTGCAAAGGTGATTCAATGTTGTTGGCTATCCTCATGGTACCAAAACGGTCTTGACATCATTTGTACTTACCTCTTTTTCTTCTAACTTTCCAAGACCCGTGCCCTCCCTGACCAGCCCAACTATAACAGTAGCTTAGTACAAGGTAATTCCAAAGTCCATTTAATGTAGATAATAATTATGAATGATTTTGGCTTCAATTAGAGTGACCCAGGATGCCATCATCTCTTGGAGGTCTATTAATTAACATATCCCAAAGAGGAGACACACTCAATCCAGATCCATCAAATATTTCCTGAGTGAACTGTATAATTTTTCCTAGATGCTGACACAGGATCTGGAGGTACGAAAATGAACAATACATTCTACCTGCCCTTAGGATGTCCATAGTTATGTAAAGGAAACAGACTGTTCACGGTCTTAGAAAAGAAAATAAATAGTAATAATACAAGGTTATATATAACAACAATATTATGTGCAACGAATTTTACAGAGTAGAGACTGTATTTAGCAAGTCAGAAAGTCAAGAAATCTTCAAAGAAAAACTTAAACATGTTTTTAATTGATAACTGACAAATAAAAGTTTTATAGCCACCAGTCTGAGCATAGCATGCCAGATGATTGACACGACCCTGAAGGGTATTCAGGGACCTACCAGTGTTTTGATATTTCTAATGCACAGGGTCTGGAGATAAGGCCCACCTCAAGACTCATTTTTTTTTTTTTTTGCACACTAAAAACATTACCTGGCTGGAAATTAGTCCCTGAAGGTATGTGACCTTGACAGGGAGAAGAGAAGACTGTGATCGGACAATCCTCTCAGAGAGCTCACCCAGGCAGCAGTGTGGATGATAGACCTTAGGGAAGGGAGAATGAAAGCAGATGAGTTAGTATCTGCTGCAAGGCTAAGGAGACAGCTGATGAGTGGTTGAACTAGAGCAATGAAAGGGCAGAATAAGAGAGCAGAAAATTTGAAATCAATTTAATAAATTAAAGTGACATGACTTGGTGATTAATTGGCTATTGGGGTGGATTATAAAGGGAAGAGAAATTCTAACAGGACTCTTGGGTATTTTGTATACTGCATTAAGTGAGGAATTGCCTTGTACTGCTAGAAACAAAACACCAGAAATAACAGTGGCTAAAATAAGTAGCAGCTCATTTCTCTCTTCACTGAGGCTGGTGTGAAGGTAAGCACCTTAGGACTAGACAATGGCAACACAGGGCTGGTGGAGACCTAGGCTCCTATGATCTGCTGCTCTACCACCTGTTGTTTTTCTTCTCCATTAGATGTTCCATTGTCCAAAGAAGTGCTAGAGCTCCATTATTATTTTCATATGCCAGGCCAGGGAGCAGGAAGTGAAAGGACCAAAATGAGCACAGCTTAGCCTATTCCCTCTCTTTTTTTTTAAAATTTATTTTTATTTTTTATTTATTCATTTGATAGACAGAGATCACAAGTAGGTAGAGAGGCAGAGAGAGACAGAGGAGAAAGCAGGCTGTCCACAGAGCAGAGAGCCCGATGCGGGACTCGATCCCATGACCCTGGGATCATGACCCGAGCTGAAGGCAGCGGCTTTAACCCACTGAGCCACCCTGGCGCCCCTATTCCCTCTCTTTTAAAAGTCCCACAGAATTCCCACCTAACAAATTGAGTATATATTCCTTTGGTCATAACTTAGAAACATGGTCACATCCCACAGCATGAAGTGTTGTATTTTATCTGAGTACTCAGCCACTCTGAATACTTAGTGCTGGATTATTAAACAAGAAACAGATACTGGATAGACAACCACTCTTTTATGAGCATCTTGTAACCAAGAAGAAAACACATAATGAAAGAAAATCAGGTGTGAGATAAGAAGAGGGAACAAGAGCTAATGCATTTACTTTTGGATATTTTGAATATAGTACACTGTTGGTCTTAAGGAATATACAGTCAGTATCAGTTAGGTGTTCAAGTGTCCAAAGGAAAATCCAACTCAGTTTAAAAGGAAAAGCAGAGTTAGCTATATTGTCTTCAGAGTCATCTACAGTATGAAAACACTAAACAAAAGCCAAGAATTCCTGCTCTCATCAAGAGTATTAAAGCTGAAGACAGACATAAATTGTGATAATGGAGTTGGGTACTATAACCACATTCGAGTACGTTATTACACCTCCCCAGAAGATTTTTTTCTTAATTTGAAGTGTCATAAGGAATATGTAGAATATTCTCAAATACAAACCAGGCTGAGGTCAGTAATGGCTTCTACTCTTAGGATGGTATCATAATCATGATCTTGAGTGAAATGGGATGACTCTGGATCATTTTAAAGTGGATCATTTTAATAGTTGCACTATTGCTCTAGATTAATGAGAAGAAGATACTCTCTCTATGTTGTCTTATCTAAGTAGAAATTTCTGAAGTGCTTACTACCAAGCTCTAGGCAATGGAGTGAGGAAAAGTAAGGTCTAAAAGGATCTGTGTTACCTGATAAATATGACTCAACTCATGTCCTTTCATCAATCATCATGGAAATGAAAATAAATAGCCTATTACCTTGACATCCACATTCTTGTCAGAAGCTTTTTCAAATCTATGGCAGGTAACAACAAAGCAGAGTTATGTCCCTGGCATGTGTGGGAATTCCTGTTTTTTAAATTTCCTACTATTTCAAAGAGTCAAAGCACTCTTTTTTTTTTTTAAGTTGAATAGATGAATATATATTTACCTTCGTATCTTATGAAAGACCAAGCCTAGAACAATAGAAATGATATTTCCAATGAAAACTTTAAGACATGAGCCTAAGACAAATGCCTTATGGCATTTTAAGCTTTATATTATTTGAAAATTTTGTAATAAAAATGATTTCACGTATTACATGTTAATTGTTTTGATAAACAATTTCATTAGACTAAATACAGTTTTTCCTTCTATAATAATGTCCTAATTTTCAAGTACATTTTTTATACCTTGCTTATTTTCTATAAATAATCCTGGTATAATGGGTCTCAGATATAAAGGTCAAAACCTGTTTAGGCTGGTTCCTAGATTGACATCATTTAGTTTCTTAAAAAGGTTTAGATTTTTCTGCAAGCTAAATCGGTCTTCTTGGCTTATTACATTTAGGAACTATAAGGAATGTTAATTTGAAAGTATTTTATTTCTCGAGAAATGATACTTCTCTGTGTTAGGATTAAAATTCAGTAGTGTTAAGTTATTGACCCTAGACCTAGAGCTAATTTTCAGTCATCATTTAACTAGTCTCTGTGGATAAGTCAATAAAAGAATATGTATGTGTGTTTGTGTGTGTGTGTGTGTTTAAATTCCATAACTGGAGAATTCAGAACATAATGATACTTTTTCAGTTATAAAAGATAAATGTATTCCTTGCTTACTTTATATTCCATTTATTGTTAACTTTAATAATACTGAACAAACTGGTTATCCTTTAAAACATCAGTATAATCCTCTCATATTGGTAACTGGGTTTCATCAATCTTTTTAATAATATAATCTCTTTGGTAACATCCTACTCTAAGCTTTAATGATGCAGTATTTAAAGAATTAAATAGAATCCCTCTGTAAAATCCCTGATATAATGTGTAACAGTAGTGTGCTCTAATCACTATATAATTTCCCCCATAAGTAAATTCTTTCTAATCCTCAGGACCACATTTCTAAATCCTTAGAACTGTGCCTTTTGGAAAGGGATACTTCACTCCTTATTAAAAAGCTTTTCAAGAGCTTTTCCTCAAACAGATGATCAAGCTAAATAAAACAGAAAAGGTTAAAAGAAAAATATTTTATTATACTCATCAGCTATGAGTTCATGTGTTTTTCCTTTAGAATATTTTGGTTGAAAAACTTTTTTCACATTCTCAAATACATAGTTATCTTCACGAAATTTATTAAAAATAAGCCTAAATGATAATACAATAAGTCTCAAAGTTCAGTACGATTTTAAAGCTCAACTGAATAGAGTGCTTATTTTAACTGTGTTGATTAATTCCATGCTCCCCTTTGGGTTCAAACCTTGTGATTAAAATTATTTATCAGATATTTTACTGCTCTCTTTTCATATAAAGAAAAATAAAATATTAAACATAATTGATTTTCTTAACTGATTGAGGACTTCATTGTGTCACCACGTTATAGCTTCATGTGGTCACTTTCCTGGGGTAGCGCTCCACACATGCAGATGAAGAAGACAGAAAAAAGGGACAGGTAAACTGTCATTTCAATAAAAACCTGTAATTCTTTTTTAAAATAAATTCTTGTGTGAATTTGTTCCTTTTACTTTTGTCCCTTTGACCTAAAATTAAAGCTAAAGACATTTTCATAAAGTTCCTTGGTCATGGAGTTTGAGTACATTGGTGTGTATTTCTGCAAATGAAATAATGGCTTAGACTTTATCTACAGTTTCAGAGAAATCACATGCTTGGATTAAAGGGAAAATGTCTGTTCATCTTCTTCTGAGTTTTATCTTAATGATTGCTTGTTGGCTTCACTAGGATTGAATGTTAATGAGATTTGTTGCCGTATTTCTGCATTATTTCCACCGCTATTATGATTCATCACCCTTCAGGTAGCTGTACCTGTGGTTTCTATATTTCAAGCCTTTACTGAACTTATCAGAAAGATAACAGCTAACCACTTGATTTTGAATGTCCAGAGTTCTGTCCTGTCATATGGAAAAGACTCAAGGAGAAATTAGCTGGTCACATGTAATAACATACTATATTGCAGATAAGGGAAAAATCCATCTGCTAAATCCAAAACCTTTACACAAATGATAGCTCTAGGAAGGCCTCATTTGCTAAATGAGAAAGCAACCCAAGAACCACTGACAGCTGAGCAGAGCCCTTGGATTTCATTGCAACAATTTTTTATACTGTCTCTGCTGCTATTACTGGAAGTGAGAACTACCAGGGTTTAGAAT
>RCUC01138725.1:0-22397 GCA_003697995.1 Taxidea taxus jeffersonii | reverse complement strand
TGTTGGTGGGTACAAACCCATGGCAGTCTTGTTTTCTACTGTTGTGTAGTATACATAAGATTGAGCTCTCAAGGAACCCTTACTATCCACTATACAAAATCTTGAGTTAAAGTTGTAGAGAAGCTGTATGGATGAACAGTTGTAGAGCTCAGAGCACACAGCCTGGGTAGCAGCTCTCCTAGACAGTGCTGCTCAGTCTACTCAGCTGGTGAGTCACACCTTCCCACAATCCCTCCATTTCTCTACTCCTAACCTCTTGACACCTGCTTTTTGAGGGCCTTGCCAACAGCTAGAGATACTGGCAAGGTCTTTCAGTTTTACTCAGGAAACTCTATGTGTGAAAGGAATGCCTACTTGGAGACTTGGAGTTTCAAAAATGATCTGTATTGTTTGTTTGTTTGTTTGAAAGACTCCGAGAAAAAACTCTTTGTTGCCGATTCATACCAACCAGATAATATCCTATGTCATGAAAAAAACTCCTTGGAATAAGGGCTCCCAAGCTTTCATTTTGACAGTGAAGTAGACAATTCTGAAGTGCTCAATGAGTTTAATTTTGCTAAATAGTAATTAGCTATGATTTAAATAGAAGATTATCTGAAGAACTGAATAAAATAGCACTGTTTATCTTCAATATAATAATCTGAGTAATTGACTACTCTCGAACTTTGATGTAGATAGAAGGAGCTACCATCTGTTTCCCGAGGAAGACTATTTTTGAGAGGAAGAGTTGGAAAGGCTAAATCCTTCCAGAGCTTGGTGCCCCTCCACATCCATGGCAGTACTTAGAATTTCATATGTAAATATTAACACACACTTCTGAGCCCAGACCTGATTCCAAGTTTTCTGTCATGAATAAGAGTAGCCAAGCACCATTTCTCTTCACATAAATTTTAATTTCCAAGGGGGAGGGATTTCTGCTCTCTCTCAGGTGTGCTGGGGAGGAGTTTTATGAAAGTAAAACTAGCACTGATTAATAAATGAAGTTGACTAGGGTGACCAGCACTCCTGACTGCCCTCACTAGAGCTGCCCAAACACATAGTGCCATCCAAACCCAGTGTCGACCAAGTCCATGCAGACCCACAGGCAGTTTCCCGGCCTTTTGTTGGCACAGTCCCCACAGATCTCATAGTGACTCACATTGTGTCTCTCCCACTCAGGGTAACTATTTTTAGAGTGTGAGGAACAAAGACCATGATGTGCCGTACACATAAGCTAATGTACTCATCATCATAGTGGAGGTGGTGTCATCCTTTGATACATATGAGTGTTTCAGGGATGTCTGTGGCTCTGCTTTTCCTTAACTTACAGGGACTAAGGAGTCTAAGAGATGCCATTTGCCCCTTCCTCATTATCATCAGCCATAACAAACGGGATTTTGCAGAGCATAGAGCAGCTGTGCCCTCTAAGCTTAGCAGTTTCTGAGTCTTAGATAAGACATACACAAGTGTGTCCAACTGACAAGTTCAACATTTCTGCCTCTGCACATCTAAACACATACAAAACAGCTCCCTCTGTACTGTTTTCTCCATCTTGACTTCTGCCCTAAAGCCAGGCCCTCAAAACACAGACTCCCCTCCCCCAAAGTACAAACCCATGTCTGTGGCTAGGGCTCTATTTGGAGCCCATCTGGTCCTTAGTGTCCTCCTCTACCCTCCTGCTGCTGTTGGAACAAAGTTGCTCCCAAACTTGAGCTCTTCAGACCCTGTTACCACTGTGGGGTTCTTTATTGTCTCTTCTTGATCCCTGCCCCTACCTTGTGAGTTACCATTGGTAAGGAGACCTGGGCATGTCCTGGGGGCAGAGGGAAGCAGGTATCCCTGAGTCATATCCTAATTGGAACTTGCCCAGCTTATGAATTTTTTTTCTTGGTTCTCATTTACTGCTCAGTGGCCTTGCTTAAACATATATCATTCCTTCATCCTTATCTTGCTCTCAACTCAAGTCTTTTTAAATTTAATTTAAAATTTTTTTAAGAGATAGCTTTTCCCAACCCTTTCTGGAGATTTGAATCCTGACCTAATATTTAAGGGAAGCAGCTCAATGTTCTGCTATGCATGGACAGGTCTTCTCTAAAGACAGCTGCTATGAGTCCAGCCATGACTTTCAAAGACTGCCTGGAATCACACTTGTGTCTGGTTCACCTACTGGATATACCAAGAATAGATACTGGGAATTAGGCCCTTGGGAGGTAAACTTGCCCCTAGTTAGGAATCACTGTTCATAGAAAGTGGCTAACCTAGTCTTTGAATCCAAATCAGTCTGTCTTCAAAGCCAACTCTTTTCTTAGTTAGAAACCAAATTATCATGTAAATATCAGCACTCATGTGAAGACACTGCCTTGCAGGGCAGTAGAAAGATTCAATGTATTCTGGCTGTTATAGCAATTAATGTAATTTTGAAGTAAAGGAGCTTATAATAATAATAATAATAATAACTTTTATTGAGAGCTTACTATGTTCCAAGAAGTGTGTCAAGCACTTTATACACATTGGTTCATTCAATCATCTCCACAACCTTGCAAGGAATGATATGCCTGCAGACTCAGCATATAATAAAATAGATTCAGAAAAGGAAATTTTGCCATTGCAGCAGCATGAGAGCATTCTGCAATGGCTAATAATTTTTCAAAGTTCAAGTCTGGAGTCCTTGTGAGATATTAGATTTTAGTGACAACTATGATTCCAATTATCCCCAACTATGGAATGTACCTGGTCAGGCCTGAGCTGTCAAAAAAGGATTGTTTTGAACAATTTTCATGGAGTTAACCAATTAGTTGATAGGATCACACATCCTTTTTGGTATGAGGTACTCTCACAGTGCAGAACCACATGTCACCCCCTCCCAGGGGAGTGCCTGGGGATTGCTGGGAAAATGGAATCAGTTAAAAATTGGCTTCTTGCATTTGTCAGACTCTTGGTTCCTTAACACTGTCTCTCTTAAAAAGTCATGGGTTTTGAAAGTGTTTTCTAAATCAAAGGCATAGTTTCAGGAAAAAAAAAAGTGATTGCAAATGCATTAATTTGAGTTAAGCCAATGACTTAATGGTAATCATTTCAGGGGGAGAAATTAAATTCCAGCGCCAGCAGAAGAAAGCTTAGGCATCAGTACCATGCTCCAAATAAATGAAGGCTGGCTCAGAAGTTCATCTAATAATTTGATAATACACCAATCCATATTATGGTTCCCACGGACAAGAATTCTGACTCACAGATCAATTATTCAGGCTGATAATCTTTATTGAGTGTACTGTTGAGGGCTGGTTTGTGGAACAAAATGCTTTGAACATGGGATAGAGAGAAAGAAGAGCCTGAGAGAATGGAGCAGGGATGTGAATTCTAAAGCAAAAGCCTCTGGACTGGTGAAAAAGGGAAAGGAGAACAAAAAGAAGAATCAATGAGGAGAAGCCCAAAATGGCCAGGGCTCAGAGTGGGAGGCTATGCTACCAGATCCATGATGGGAGGCCTCCTGAGGCTTCACTATGCCCACAGGACTCTCGGCACCCTTCCTCATAGCAGACTGGGTTAGTTGGGCATATGCTGAATTTGTAGGCTGTACAAGAACATGGGGGTGAGATTGGGGAGAGCTTGAAGTGTCAGTGCGGGAGGGTTTCTGGGAAGTGTGAGAACCCGTACAGTGTTCAAATCTCCACACAACCCGCTCCTTCGGCCATCAGTGGGCTCGCCTTATGAACATGGAATCTGTGAAGTTGCAGGGAACCCATGCTCAGAAGGACCTGCACTCAGTCTCACACTCTGCTGTCACTCTGCTGACACTCTTGACAATTTTTAAACAATGCTTCCCATATTTTCATTTTGCACTTGGACCCACAAACTACATAGCTGGTCCTGGGCAGTATATGCTGTTCCGATGTGTCTCCGTGATATGCCATCTCTGCATTATTCCAGGACCCTAGGGAGGATGGGGCTGTTTGGGAGGGGGCCCCGTAGTAACTCAGGGGTTGTGTACCAGGTGTTGTGTGGAAAGTTCTTAGCAGAAACAGTGAAGTATCCTATTTCCTTAATTTTAAGATAATATCAAATATGGCACTTGCTTGGCTTAGTGGTAACTTCTTTTCAAAGAAAAACAAATGCATTAGCTAAAATATCCAACTTACACACTAATTTCAGAAACACGAAATTGTGAGTCAAAAAGAAAAGAGCACTTTGAATAGTAGAAATCATAATTCATGGTGAGTTTTCATCAGCCCTCTGACTGAATTTTAGACAGCAAAGGGAAGCATTTACCTTGCACTGGATGGTCTTTTTTTTTTAGTTTAGAGAGCTTTTCGGGCTGCTTAAATCCAACTAAAAATTGGTATATTTCATGAAAGAACAATGAAGGTGCTCTTTGACATGTGATAGGTTGAAAAACAAAAACAATGGGACACTGAGGCTCTGAGGGCTAACTTTGATGTTGTTGAAAATTAGTGAGAAGAAGCTCTTGAGCTTCTCTTTGTCATGGGTTTGTTTGTTCTGCCTGGGATAAGCAGACTTAATGATTTTAGTGCCTTGAATGTTCTAATCCATCAGAAAAAGCAGCCAGATATATCACCAAGATTTTGCCCACAAGTGGAGCATCGAGCCTTTTAAGTCAGATCATTTTCTTAAGAGTTTTGGTTGACATCCTCCCTCAAGGTGAATGCTTCTTCAGCTGTTCAGAATCTGTGGTCTGATAAATCTCTCTTCCCTAGAGAACCCCTTAGCAAGAAGTTAGTTGCCTGCAAGAGACACTGACTCACAGGTTCACTTATGACAAGCTCAGCCACCACCTTCCTCCCATATGCCTCTTACCAAGAGACTTGAAAAGATTCACCCACTGCTTCCTCCCACAGCTCAAGGACAAAACACAATGAGTTAACTCTGAAAACGGCCTCGGCATTTGCTCTTTACCCTCAATCACCAAGAATGCCTTCAAAGAACCTGGGGTCCGATGTAGTGTCCTAGGATTGTCTAATACTTGCATTGACCCTGAACAAGCTTTGCTAAATTCCTGTTGTGTGTATGGAGCAGAGCAAAGTGAGGGGGTGGAGAGAATCCGTAGACAGAGGAAACAGAGCCTCTGATGTGGATGGGGTGAGAGGGCACTTAATCTGGTAAAACAGAAAAGGTCTGTGCCTAAAACCTGTACTGATGAGGAAAGTGGCCCAGTTCCTCCTTCCTGTGATCTCCTCACTTCGCATCACCACATAGAGTTCTAGCATGTCTCATCCATGTCCTCCATCTTAACAACCTCCCTATTGGATAGACACCGGGTCTAGTCCTCTTAATAAGTGATGGGAGCAAAGGGCTGATGCACAAACACTAAACAACATTGATGAGAGTAATGATCCATTTCCTGTTTGGGTGTATCAAAATGACCTAGCTTTCTTTGGGTCCACCTAAGAAGAACATTATTGTAACTATGACAGTGATAACAACAATAAAACAACTGCTGTGTCTCCATGGGGCTTACACTCGCCTTCTTTTATGTACATTGCTTCTTTCCATTATGACAACACTGTGAGCTATTTATCATGATCCTAGTTTTCCAGAAGAAGAAATGAAATGCTAGGAGCTGGAGTTCAGGCACAGTTTGCCCTCACAGCACCCCACTGCAGCCCTTCCTTCAGGGACAACTCTGGGCTTGTGCAGCCCCTCCTCCTCACAGGAGCACCCAGGATGAAAGCTCAGGTCCTCTGGGAGCGTTGAGGACAGGGCTGTTGGAAGAACCAGGACTGTATAGCTTGGGATGGAAATTGCAAATGTTAGGGTAGAACGTACTGTCTCATAAACATGTTTTTCTCCTGGGTAAGCATTAGTATTCTAGAACAGCCAGAGCACTCAGTTGCTTCTAAAGAAGCACTGGAATTTTTTGATTGAAAAAGTCTAATGACACGAAGGGAGGAAAAGGAAGAACAAAGTTCTCTTCTGTGGTTAGAAGAAAGAGAGAAGGAGTCTAAGGAAAGCATTTCTAGAAAATTCACTTAGTAGCTGGAGCTATTTTAAATAGCTACTCAGCTCTTTCCAACTGATGAGAACACGCTAAAGAGAATATTTTCTGAGAAGCCCAGTACTCCAGGCCCTGACAAAGCATGCAAACTCGACATCTCTGTTATCAAGGTCCTTGTGTAAGCCCCATTAAGAAAAGACATTCAAGGAAGATAATGGGACATCCTACCCACTCACCCTTCCAAGAGTTTCAGTTTTCACTGAGGTCACTAGACTATACTTGAGGAAGCTAATTTCAGTTTAGTTAAGACAGGTCAAGTTTGGTTAAAATAAATTTTTTTGAATGCCTACTTTGCACAAGGCATATGGGATTTAAAAAAAGATTTAGTCTAGTGGGGTATCGGTGATTTAACCCCCTACAGCCCAATGTTTGCTGCCACGCTGTGTCATGAAACCCTTTGCCATTACTAAGCACCTATTCCAATAAACCTTCTCTTTCACTGTTTTGGGCCCAAGGTTGCTCCAAAAGGGCCCCTGCCATCTTTTCCATTAAAGCAGTGTTTTTGAAACATATAGACCACCATTAAAAAAATTAAGTAGAATAGAAATAACATCCAAGTGCAGCATACATTAAGAGTAAGCACCATCTTGTGCAATTATGTTTGGTTATACGTGTATGTGTATCCTGGATGTAATGTAAAACCAAATTCTCACCATGGGTTTTGGTTTGAAAAGTTGGAAAAGTACTGCCTTGAGGGAGTCCCACAGCCTCTACGTGCCCAGCTCGTCTCCTCTTCCAGCCGGACCCTCTTACCCCTTCCTTTTGGAGGTCATTGTGGTTTTGTGCCTCCCTCTGAGACTCAACATTTCAAACACTCCTTCCTTCCGGGAGCTAACTGACTCAGGACTAGGACTTTGGTTCTTGTTCATGTTCACTGTTCATGTTTGCTACCTGTGCCAGGTCGTCCCTCCCCCTGCCACCTACCACACGTGTAGGGCTGTGGCCTGAAGCTCCAGCTTGGCCAGAACTCTGGATGCCTTGGTCATCCATGGAGGGGCAAATCAAGAGCCTACCAGGCATACATGTCCCTCTGCATTTGCACTACAACTATTGTCCAGCTAATAGCCATTGCTTTACAATGCCTCCCACTGGTTGCAGAGAGTGATGCTTTAAAACACAACACAACACAACACAACACAGCACAACACAGGGGCACCTAGGTGGCTCAATTAAACACCTACCTTCAGCTCAGGTCATGATCCCAGGATCCTGGGCTCAAGTCCCATGGCAGGCTCCCTGCTCAGTAGGGAGTCTGGGGCCCTCTCCCCACTCATACGCTCTTAAATGAATAAAATATTTAAAAACAAAAACAAAACAAAACAAAACAACACTCAAAGGCTTGCCTGAGGGGGTGGAACCTGGGCCTTGCAAAGGGTCAAGAGCACAAAGACTGGACAGCTCTCCTAAGATCTCCAGAAGTTTTCTCACCTGGGGCTCCCTGCCCTGTCTCCTCAGGCATCCTTCTTTGGCCATGTCAGTGTCAGAATTTGATCCTAGCCACAAGCTTCAGCTCCCCACCTGGTGCTCAGTAATGAGAAATAGTATTTCCTGAAGGCTTACTGTGAACCAGATGCTACACTTAGCACATCGTCACCACTATTCCACATATGCTCCCAGCGAGAGCATGGCTGGGCACCATTTCACCCCCATTTTACAAAGAAACAAACTCTTCTGTGGCTGTCCCAAATTCAGTGGGATCTGAACCTGGCCAGCTGGCTTCCATCCTGCAAGCTTCATCACTACCTCAAGCAGGTTTGGGATCGTCTCAGGGATGGCTGGCAAGGCTGCCACATACGGCTGTGCAGATTCCGTATGGCACAACTCCAGGGGATGCCATTCACATCGCCATCTATGGAGTTGCTCAGTGTGTGACCTGTGCATCTGTGTGCAGCAGCTCAAAGAGTTTAACTGGGCTCATACCACTCTCAGCTTTTTATCAACTAACTTCGGACTAGGATTTGAGTTGTTTGAAGAAGAGGTGGCTGTGGAACAGGGAGGTATTTCATTGCTTCTGTTTCTCTTCCAGGCAGAACTATTCCTTGCTGGATTAAAGTCTTAGGAAATGTGGGTGATGAGAAGAGTCCCTCTCTGCTCCCTGTGTGCAATAGCACAGAGGCTGGGGGGCAGGGGAAGGGGGAGAATGGGCCCACGGAGATGCTAAACTGAGCAGGCAATCAATCATCTGAGAAGCTCTTTCAAGATTCTTCTGGCTTTATTTTGGGCATTAATTGGAAATGTCTGCCCCTTCACGGAGTCTGTTTTCTCACTAGAAAGGAAAGAAGGTTCTAGCTGAGCCTGGGGATGCTGAGAAGGGATGTGATAACTTTTCACACTATTGGCATTCTCCACTGCTTCTTCCTCCAAAGCTCACATTGGGCTGCTTGTACATACGACCTGTCAGCTGCAAGGAGAGTCCTTTCATCCGGGCTCCCTTCTCTGGAGATCACCAAGTAGCGGTTGGAGAGGATTTTATAAGGGTGTCCAATGTCTGGCTTGTTCTTATTAGTTTTCTATTTTTCAGCTTTGTTGAGATAGAATTATATATCTTTGGCCAATACAAAATGGGAACACAGGCTTTTCTGAGAGTTCCTTCTGGAAAAGGACCGGGTGGGTGGAGGGGGTTGGGGGAAGGGCCCAGAACTGAGTTCTGCCTTGATCCCATAGCACTGGCTCAACGATCTTGCTGGGATCATAATTAATTTCTCAGAAAAGGTTTGTTGGAAATGATATGATATAATATGTTTGAAATGATATGAGGGCAAAAACACCCCACTAAAGAAAAGTCATCTTAAAGCTGGCTCTGCCATAGAGAAGTCCTGTGATTGCTCACACTGTATCTTAATCTGGGCCCATTACCCAGTCTCGGGCAATTTACTTCTCTAAATCTCAGGTTACTTGTAAAACAGGAAAATAGGAATGATAATAACATATTAAGGCTAATATCTGCATCGTGGGATTGTGATGGAGATTGAAAAAGATAATACTTGTAAAACACTAACACAAAGCATAGGGGGGACCTGGAAGCCAGCGACTGGTCCATGAGTGACAGAAAAAGCAATGCCAAACCCCTCCCTGAGCTCAGAGGAACGTAGGGTTGGAGGCGATCAGCTCATCTCATGGGGACTGGTTTCTTATGTGCTGCTTGTATCTCAGCTATTAAGGGATGTTCAAGAGTGTTTGTGACTATCTGATTTTCAATTCATATATGGTCTTTAGAATCCAGGCTGCCTCCCCTAAGGTGTAATCCCACCAGAAGTGCTCGGCACATGGTAGTGTTCATTATCAAAGGTTGCCCAATGAACAAGCACCCAAGGATGGCGATATTTGAAATTTAAGAAATAGCTGTCTGTTAGAATAGATGGACAACAGTTTATTTCTTTAGTTCATAAGGCAAAGTATCATAGCTTTATTTTTCTTTATGGATACTTATTTGGTCCCTCCCTTCCCTTCTACTTTCCCTCCTCCTCCTGCTCTTCCCACCCCTCTTCCAAATAGTTGTTTTGTAAATTCAATTCTTAAAAAATCGGGTTACTTCGGACCCATTTCTCTGATTATTCAGTTGGTAATTTAGTCTGTGTCACATGGTAATTTACCTCATGCTATCTATGGTAAGAGGACTTTCTGTTTCTGTCGTGGAAACATGGTTGCCAAGAGCATGGCCATTAGAGAATGGGTGATGTGAATTACAGATCAATGTCCCTAATGCTTAAAGTAGAAGGGGGGATGATTATCAATGAATTCCCTCTGAGAGCAAAACTTGCCCTATGATTAGCATGTTACACATTACAAAATGTTAGCCTAAGGCAGCAATTCTCAACCCTGACCCCATGCTAGGACTATCTTGTGAGCTTTCAGAAAATACCCATGCCAGAGTCTGACTCCCAGACTTAATTGATTTGGGATGGGGATCAGATACCAGTATTTAAGGCTTCCCAGCTGATTTCAGTGTGCAGGCTGAACCTTTCAGCATGGTCTACTACTTTTGGTTCTCAGACCATGAAAATCAAAGTACTAGAATCACCTGGGAGGCTTGTTAAAACACAGACTGCTGATTCCCAGCCCCCGAGTTTTGATTCAGTATATCTGAGATGGAGCAGTGTTCCCAGGTGCTGCTGATGGTGCAAGCTCCAAGCCATCCTTTGAGGACCACCTGTATGCACAGTCGCTCACGATCCACACACAGGTGTCCTCTATAGGCTTGCATTAGACTTCTCCAGAGAAACAGAACCCACAGGGCATATAGAGATAGAGCAGAACCTCCTTATCCATGGGGGATGTGTTTCAAGACCCCTCGTGGGTGCCTGAAGCCGCAGATAGCACCAAATCACATGCATACTATGTTTTTCCCAGTATGGTTGATCCTTGAACAATGCAGGGCTGTGGTCAGTGGCACCCTGTGCAGGTGAAAGTACACGTGTAACTTCAGAGTTGCCACACATTTAACTACTAACAGCCTACTGTTGACTGGAAGTGATAACATAAGCAGTTGAGTAACACACATTTTGTATATGTATTATATACTGAATTCTTTTAAAAAAATTTGTGTTTATTATTAATAAACGGTTTACTATAAATAAACGGTTATTTGTGACCATGTGTTTATTATTTTAAATTCAAGTATAATTAAGAGTGTTATATTAGTTTCAGGTGTACAATACAAACGATTCAATATATACTACATTCTTATAATAAGTAGGCTAGAGAAAAGGAAATGTTATTAAGAAAATTGTAATAAAGAGAAAATACATTTACAGTACTGTACTGTATCAGGGGAAAAAATCCCACATACAAAAAAGCCATGAACCTGCACATTCCAAAGCTGTTGTTCAAGGGTCAACTGTATATACATACCTATGATAAGGTTTAATTTAGAAATTAGGCATAGTAAGAGATTAACAACAGTAACTAACACCAAAATAGAACAAGTATAACAATATATGGTAATACAGGTTATGAGAATAACGCCCCCTCCCAAATACCTCATTGTACTGTACTTGCCCTCTTTTAGTGATGATGTGAGATGACAAAATGCCTACGGGATGAGATGGGGTGAAGGGAGTGACAGGCATTGTGACACAGCGTTAGGCCACTATTGACCTTCTGGCGGTACACATCAGAAGGAGGGTCATCTGCGTGCAGACTGTGGCCGACCGTGTGTAACTGAAGACGGGGAAGGGGAAACCACAGGGAAGGTAGGGAGGACTACTGGATGTAAGAGGCAATTTATTAGAGGAGTTGTTTCACATGGTTATGGAGGCTGAGAAGTCCCACTACCTGCTATCTACAAGCTAGAGAACCAGAAGAGCTGGTGATGGAATTCAGAGCTGGGTTGGGAGTGGATGCGGGAGGCTGTGGGTTAAGTCCCAGAGTCTGAAAGCTGGAAAATCAGGAGCTGTGCTGCCAGAGGCAGGAGAAGATGAACATCTGAGCTCAAAAAGAGAGAGATTTGTCTGTCTTTCCTCTGCTTTTTTTGTTCTAATCGGGCTTCTGTGAATGAGAGGATGGTGCCCACCCACAATGGTGAGGGTGATCTCTTTGTCAGTCTACTGAATCAAATGCAAACCGCTTCCAGAAATAACCTCACAGACACACCCAGGAATAACGCTTTACCAGCTATCTGGCCATCCGTTTGACTGGTGAAGTTGATACATAAAATTAACTATCACAAGCCTTATTTTTGCTTCTCACTGTTTTTATACCCCTTGCACCCATCCAGAATGTATGTTCCTAAATAAATACACTGTGCTCCTTCCACTCTATAGGTCTCTGAACACACCTTTCCTTTTGCCTGCAATACCTTCCCATGTCACAAAACACACTTCCTTGAGAAGAGGCTGTAAAATCAATTTTCACTAATTGGCATCACGTTTCCTCCAGCAAATGTAAAGTAGGGAAGCTGTACTGAATCTGTAATGTTAATATATACACTTCTATGACACGTAGCTTTTCATTGAATGAGGTTTTATTTCCTGCACTAACATAAATACAAAAATAAACTACGGCTGTACTTTTTTTTTTTCAACACTTGGGATGTTTTAATACATTTTATATGACATCATTATAAGCCTTAAGAAAAATCCCTAATTTGTAAAAAACAAATAAGGAAATAGAACTGCTTTATTATTAATAATGGAACCACAGATGTGACACTGAGTCAGTATACGTCAGTATGAGTAAATATAAAATAGATTCTAGGTCTCTCCACCCTCCACCCACACTCAGCCAGACTCATTTCTCTCCTGGTGACTTTGCCTCCGGGGAAAGGGCACAGACAGTGCTGATCGGGAAAGAGATGAATGAAATGCCCTTTTCTCCTGCAGTTTCTGTGCGAGTTTTCCTGGTCAGTTAGTGCCTTATTACCCTTCTTGGCTCCCATTGCTTCCATTAAATCCCTTCAGATGGGCCAAGTAAAAAGAGAAAAGCAAATAAACCTCAAATGATGGAATAGGAGATATTGCCCAATTTAAACTTTGTGCTTTTTTTTTTTCACACTGAGTTAGTGATTTTAAAATTAAAGAAACCTCTTATAAGGTCTGTCAAAATTGAGGTCTAAAGCAATTATTTTTACACCTTATATCCCACTGTAGCTTGTTGAAATGAATAATTTTGACGTGTTTTTTGTGAGCAAGGAACTGCTGGAAAAATATGATTCAGGCATTCTATCTATTCTCTCTCTCTCTCATCTATCATGTAGTTTATATTCCTCCTGTTGCAATGAAACTGGCTTTAATTTTCCTGTCCCAGGGTTTGTCCAGCTAGAGAGAAATAATCTGAGGTGGAGAATTAATATTTGAAAGATTTTGTCTAAACACTCAAAATAGCTACAGCCTATAGAATGTGTCATTGTTCTAAGTGATGCATATGTGTGTATATCAGATATTATATATATATTACCTTATTTAAGCCTCACAAAACACTGTGAGATAGGTGTTGTTATTATACATATTATTATTTCCATTTACACATAAGGAAATTGAGTTGCTTAACACAGAAGTTAAGCAACACATCTACAGTCAAGCAGCTAATCAATGGCAAAGCTAGGATAGGAGCTCAGTCCATCTCTAGAATCTATGCACTATGCTACCACTCTAAACTGCTTCTCTGGATATCTAAATCTACTTCACCAAATGGTCATTAATAAAAGAAAAAATAGTAGAATCGCCTAGACAATGGAATTTTCATTTTTTACTGAATTGTGCTGCTATTTGATCTAGGATCAGCTAGTCTCCTTTCCATCTTCAGCTAACACAATAATGGAGTGGTATTGTGGGGGATGTGTGTGGTGGGTAGAAAGGTTATCCCAGCCACTCAGGTAGGACCTCCCTAAGATCTTTTGGAAGGTGGGGACTGAGAGTGAGCTGTTTTGTTTTGTTTTGTTTTGTTTTTGCCCTTGTGATAGTTTTGGTCAGAAAAATCCTATCTGACCTTTAAGACTTCTAGGTATCTAGAGACATGTGCAGCTGAGGACCTAATCCAAAGAGATAACCCCTATTGGTGTGAGTATATATGAATGCCCTTGAGGTCATTCACTTCAGTTTAACTCAATCAGATCTGAGGTAGGACTTTGAAAGTGGGGAGAGAGGTCAAATCTTGACCCATCCTTGAGGTGTGTATGTGAATGTGTCAGTTGGTAGGACGAGTGCGGAGAGGTTCAGGGGAAGTTCTGAGGTAAGCTCTAACAAGTAGAAGACAGATGGCTGTGAGAACAGCTGAGTGAAAGGAAACCTCCCCCTCCCGCATGCGACCTCCGCTTCCTGAAAGTCTATTTTTCCTATATTTGAGGAAAACAATTTATTTGAGGAAAAAAATTTATTCATTTGAGAGAGAGAGTGAGAGAGAGAGCACGAGAGAGTACAAGCCAGGCAGAGGAGCAGAGGGAGAGAGAGAACCTGACTCCCTGCTGAGCAGGGAGTCTGATGCTGTGTGTATCCCAGGACCGCAGGATCAGGACCTGAGCCAAAGGCAGATGCTTAACCAACTGAGCCAACCAGTGGTCCAAGAATCACAATGTTTTCTTACAGGATTTTTGCTATACAATGATGTGAAACTTCTTTGCACAAGGCTTGGCACATAGTAGGTGCTTAATTTAAAATCTGCAAGTATTATTTGATTATGAGCATGGCCTATTTTTAAGCAATGTATAAGGTGTTTAACAAATGTATTCTTATAATTTGCATTTGGCTGGGCATGAGCTTGAAAATTAGGTATTTATTTTAGTTCTTAAAATGTGGAGAGATGCTTACTGGAAAGTGCCTCTAAAACATGTAGAAAGGCTTATATAAGTTTTGTGGTGTAAATAAGGAACTAAAACAGCTAATTTAGCTTTCATGGAGTTTAGTCCTTAGAGAAAGGAGTGGCATTCTGACTCTTGAAAGACCGAAATCTTGGATGGCTTCTTACTGAGCAATAGTTGTCTCCTCTCTGCATACCTAGAGCCCCTACTCCTGCTTGGTCACCCCTCAGTGAATGGCGACCAGATTCTGTGTTTCCTCTCTTCTGTCACCCACTGGGCTGCGAGATCAGCGAAGAGAGCAGTTCCAAGTTTTATTACGCATCCATGGATCTCCCACAGTGCCTGACATTATCATCACTCAGTATATGGATGGATAGATGGGGGGATGGGGGGATGGAATACCCCTACCCAGACTGCAGACTGTGCCTGATCCTGTGGGCTGATTTCTCTAATTTTCCTTTTGTTTTAATCCCTTTGGGCCAACGTCTAAAAGACAACCTGTTGCAGATAATTTACAAATTGATTCAAGTACCTATTGATTTCTCTTCTCTACTGAACCTCTGAAAAAAAACTTTAAATTCATGGTCTTCCTGAGGTTCAGTCTTACCCTAATCACTTAAACCCTCATTCTTCATTAATTTCAGCCTTGAGCATACTCACAGCAATTTTCTCTTAAGATATTTGTTTTCCTGCACTATTGAAATATATTCATTATCTGGGATGTTATATGTATGTGCATGTGTGCATGTACGTGTGCGCCTATGGAGTATATCCTACAGATCTAGCAGAAATTCAATCTCACTCAGACATATTCAGTCATAAGAATCTATGCACAGCTGAAAGAGACTTTGCTCTTCTTCAGCACACGATAGCTATGTTTTCAAAAGTAGCTTAAGGTACAAAGACAACGGAGAAAGGGTATTAAAGCAGAAAAGTAGCTGTGTTGGCTTTGGTTTTTATTTTTGGCCTACTCACAGTCATCATCCGTACTCCGAGCTTCTTTTCAGATCGTTGCATATCTGATTTCCATCGTCATTTGGGTGGTAGAGATAAGGACAGTCTACACTAAACCAACTGCCCCTCGTGCTGCTTCTTGCTTTCCCTTCTTCTCAGGGACCATTCCTTTAGGGTTTGGAGATTTGAGTTCAAAAAGAGACTTTAATTCACTGGGCATCAAACATTCAGTCTTAACTCGCCCCAGCAGCTGCCAGAGTCAGAAAGAACTAAATGTGGTGTCAAAAGATTTCAGTATAATCCCCTCAAAACAACTAGATGGTGTCCTAGGTTCCTCGAACTTGAGTTAACCTTCCAAATGCAAGGAGATGGCTGGACAACACAATGTAGGATTCCATCTTTCCAGAAGCCCCCTTTCACCGGGTTTTCATGCTTCAACCTTTTGTGAGAAGGGAAAACAAACCAAAACGTAACAAAAAACAAAAACCCCATTGATGTCTTATTTGAATTATTCATGCCACTTTCTGTTCTGCCAATTCCAGCACACATTTGAAATCATTAATATGTCATGACTTTCCTTCATCTAGCTTTCTCAGACTTTTTAGAATCGTGAAGAACCACAAAAAGGCTAATGTCTTCATTAACAACGATATTATTTTTATATTTTTAGTTCATTATTTTTGGTCTTCTTAGCACAATTTTAGAAGTACTGAATGTTCGATGAGGTAGGTACTGAAAATTGTACCCGTCAGGAGGCTGTCGTGAATAATCCTAGTAGGCACACAGTGGCACTTTGAAATGAAGCCTTGTGGTTTGACAGTGCTTGGGGCTGTGCCATGTGGGTAAATATCTCAAACACTTGCCACAGTCTCATAACCAGCAAAAGAAAAGATCCACCATTTTGATATGCCAAGGGTCCAGTTTCATCCCAACCACTCTGTTACGCATTCCCCAGAAATCTCTCTTCTCTGATGAGCTTCTTGTGTGTCCATTCTGAGCCAGACCTTGTGCTGGCACACAACAGAAAGCAAGGCAGGTATGGCCTCTGTCCTCATGGAGCTCTTTATTCTGATCAATCAGATCATCACAGTACAAGGGGCTACATCAAGCCCAAAGACCTGAGATAGCAGGAAATGCCAACTAGGAATGCCAAGTTATTTGGCTCAGGCAACTGAAATGGGATGATTTAGTGAAACAGAGAAGACTATAGGAAGAACAAGATTGTAGGGAAAGATTAGAAATTCAGTTTGGGGCTTGCTTGAAATGCCAGGTCAACATCCAAATGGAGGTGCTGAGTAAGCTGTTAGTTGGATGCATGAATCTGAGTTGGGGTGCCATGTCCAGGGACCCCTATCTGGAAGTAGTCCTCATGTGAATAAGTTTAAAGTTGTGAGGGACGCCTGGGTGGCTCAGTTGGTTAAGCCACTGCCTTCGGCTCAGGTCATGATCCCAGCGTCCTGGGATCGAGTCCCACATCGGGCTCCTTGCTCGGCAGGGAGCCTGCTTCTCCCTCTGCCTCTGCCTGCCTCTCTGCCTGTGCTCGCTCTCTCTAACTAATAAAAAAAAAAAAAAAAATTAAAGTCGTGAGACTGGGCTAGATCCGCAAAGGAGTGAGTGTGGACTTAGAAGAACAGAGGCTCCAGGGTTTAGTGGGGTCCAACCCACAAAAATTGGAGAAATGAGAAGAAGCCATTAAGGCCAATAGGAGCGGGGTGTCTGGGAATCAATGGAAGACAGGGCATCATTCCTTCCTTTCATCTGTCTTAAGCATTCTCAAAGTTTAAAACACGTAAGAATATCTGAACAATGCATTAGTCATGGGGAGGTAATGTACAGCACGTAAGTATGGTTAATAAAAATGTGTTGCATATTTGAAAGTGGCTAGAAGAAAGTTCTCATCACAAGAAAAAAGGAAAAAACTGTAATTATGTATGGTGATGGATATTGACTAAACTCATTGCGGTGATCATTTCACAATGTATACAAATACTGAATCATGTTGTACACCTACAACTAATATAATGTTATATGTCAATTATTTCTCAGTAAAAAAAATCTGAAACAGAATACATAAAATTGATGCATTGTAATTGATTTGCAAATAAAATATTTTCAACAGTTTTTTTTTAAAGATTTTATTTATTTATTTGACAGAGAGAGATTACAAGTAGGCAGAGAGGCAGGCAGAGAGAGAGGAGGAAGCAGGCTCCCTGCCAAGCAGAGAGCCTGATGCGGGACTCGATCCCAGGACCCTGAGATCATGACCTGAGCCGAAGGCAGAGGCTTAACCCACTGAGCCACCCAGGTGCCCAACAGTTATTTTTAATGTTTGCCATTTTTCATCTTTTTCACTGACTTGAGAATCCAAGCCTGCTCCCCAGGGTCTGATTTCAGGAGTGGCTGCACATTGTCGTCTGGACATTATAGTCATGGAAGAGAGACTGCGAGAAAGCCAGATATGTTTTTGTTTGTTTGGGGTTTTTTCCTGAATCAGAAAGAACATCAGTATTAGGAATGGCAGAGTTCTATGAAATAATTCACACACACCCCCATTAGGACATCAGGGCTCCCATGCATTGTTTTCACACACACTGACAGGCACTTTGCTGCCCTTTCCAGGTAGGAGGCAGTGGGGCAGGCCCATTCTTGGAAGGTTTGCCAGACTTGAAGAGCCTTAGCTCACAAGCCACTGATTCTGCCAAGACAATGCTAAAAGCAAAATGGCCTTTGATGGGACCCTGGAAGCTTCACAGCTGCAGGTCAGGGTGAAGGGCTTTGTGTAGACCATGACATCCTGATCCCATGTGTCTGTCCTGGGTTCCAGGTTCTGTCTTCCAGAGAACAAACCCATCACCATAGTAACTGCAGCCACACAATGTACCTCCTGGTGCCCCTCAAATCCTTTCAGTTGATTCTTCCCCACTGATGGCACTTATTAATTTAAAATCAGATCTCACAATTCTCTTTGTCTTCAGGAGGCTAATATCTCTTTTAATTCCCACTTTCACACTTACTACTGAAAGGTTCAAGACCCTCAGCACTGTTTCCTGAAGAGTTAAATGGCATTCAGGCAGCAGGAAACTTCTGCCAATAAAATCAAAATCTAAACCAGTTGCCTTTTATTATCACTCAAATTATTCTCTCCACTTGACATGGATTTATTGGTCAGTTTAGACTCTGTGACAGATTTGGCTGTAGTCACATGGAGCGTGACCAACAGCCTTAACTACAAGCCTATAAACGGAGCATGATGTACGTGTACATTATCACCATCTAATAATATCTGTGGGCTAATTATATAAAGGGGAAAGTAAATGAGCACCACAGCGACCGCCATACTCAAGTCCAGAGAGCGCCGTAAATGTGCTTCAGCAGCTGACCTGGGCTTTCAGGTAGAGCTAGGGTCACCGTGGAGGTCACTGATCTGTGTCCTGCACTGTTTATTGGCACCACCTCTGTTTGATGACGGTCACTTGCATCTCCTTTTGGTGATTCTGGATCTCAAAGTTTATTTTAGCTACAATAATTGATGTAAGCTTCTGGTCCTTTCAATATGTGTAGGCCTATACTAGTGCATGTGGTCATACATGGGAGACCCATGGTGTTTCCAGTCATTTATTTGGTGTATACATTCAAGACTGGCACTGAGCTCAAGGAAGGAGCCCCCCTTCGTCATCTGCCCCACCAAATCACACAGTGTGAACACGATAGGGCAGGCCATGTGACTCAAAGGTCCTCAGGTGTCGCTGAAAGGAAGTAGGAAAACACATGGGAACATACTGCCACATGGGCTTTATGGATGGTAGCTCTGGTGGCAGAAGACCTGGCTTGGAATCCTGTCCCTGACACTATGAAGCTGTGTGATTGGGCAGTCTAGAAACATCTCTGAGCCTCAATCTCTTCATCTGTAAAATGGAGGCAGTGCCTTATATCTGAGACTTGAATGAGCTAATGAAAATAGTTTTAGACAAGATGTTTTTATATTTGGTTTTCATAAAACCTATGAAGTAGATACGATTATTGTTCCCACCCTAAAGATGAGGAAACTGAGGTTCAGAAAATAGAAATGACTTGCTCAAGGTCACATTGTAAACAAATAATAGAGACAGGATTCAAACCCAGAATGCTTCCTGTTGACAAGTATATTGCATTGCCCTGAATAGACACTGTAAGTGACTGAAAGCATAGCCTTCTTGCCTAATGAGAGGAGACAGGTTCATGGGCAGCAGGAACTGAGGTGATGTAAGATGGCGGGGATGTGGCTGGTACCACCACCTCTGGTCAGTCCCACTCATCGTCGCTGATGGGTGACAAATCAGTATATTGCTTTGAATGTGGGCAGATTGTCTTTGCATGATTTATGAGGAATTTTGGTACTCGAAGTTTGTTACTTCTTATTTTTTAAAGGAGAAAGTAATTAAAATCCAAGTATTCTGGAACTCTATCCATGCTCACACCACAACTCCACGTGGGTCTTGACTTCCTCCTCTTACCTTCCTAGCACTCATTCTCAGCTCCTCCTTGCATCTGCTTCCAATTTTCCCCCTTCCCACCCAGATGATGGGCACACAGACATACAGGCCCATGCACTTGGAAAGTAAGGAGGTACAGGCAAGACCAATCATGAGAGTTGCGGTTTGTAGATTGTGAATCATAGACCATGAACTGTTAGGAATGAAAAAGACTTTAGAGATAATCTGGGCCAACCACCTAGTTTTACAGATGAGGAAATGTGTCCGAAGTGACCCAGCAAGTTCACTGGGTCAAATGGCACATGAAAAGCGAGCATTGAATCTGAGAGAGTAGGAACAGAAAGTGGCAAATAGGAGAGGGTGAGGGAGGCTGCCAAGGGAGCACTCATAGTGCCAGATAGTAAAAGTTGGTTCATGGTTTACTAAGGTTAAAATTTCCTAACTCAGAAACTGGAGTGGGGGAGTGTCTCTGACATCTTGATATGATATGCAGGTGACTATCTTCCTAATTATTTATATTAGCAATTTATTTTTTTTTTAAGATTGTATTTATTTATTTGAAAGAGAGGAGGAACAGGGGGAGGGGCAGAGTGAGCGAGGAGCCCAGAAGCTGCCCTTGGTCATAGGACCCTGAGATCATCACTTGAGCAGATGTCAGAGGCTTAACCGACTGAGCCACCCAGGCCCCCCAAATTAGCAATCTAAAGAACAAAATTCTCTGATTTGAGAATGATAAAAGCAGGAAATAGTGACTGACACCAAATATTGAAAACAATGTCCTGAGTATATCCAATGGTATATTTTAGACCTTTTAAGCAAAATCTGAGCTTGGACTCTTAAATTGGTCACTTTTATAGAGGTAAGATTTAATGAATATTAGAAGCTAACCCTAAACAGTTAATTTTAAAGATCACCTTACCCTGTTTGTACCATGACTTCTAAGACATCTCGTCTCATTCTTTTATGTGGCTTACCTCATTCTTGCCCTTCAGGTTTTAGCTCAGATGTCATTTCTTTTGAAAGGTTCCCTGGCGGTCATCATGGTACCTCCCACGCATCCCTGTGATCACTTCCTTTCGTAACACCCTTAGTATGTCCTTCACAACACTCATCATGGCCACAGTGGTCTTATTTATGTGTCTGCTTCTTTATTTCTCTCCCATTAGGATGCAAGTGCCTATGGGCCATGGACCACCCCTGGCTTTTTACCATGGACAGCAGACACTCAATGAAAACAGAGCAGGCTCACTATAGGCTGAGGTAAAGCTAATTTTCGAAACCTGAAGATTAGTAGTGATTTGGTTGGTTTTATTTCCATCTAAATCGTATGTAATTCTTAACAGGGCTATTCCTACATTAAATGTGGTGAAGACCCCTTATAACTGCCTTAGCCAAAGATCATAAATGCAAATGCAATTTTTCCTTCAAAATGCACAATAAATATCTTGAGGATTCTAACAGAACCTAATGAAGGTGATGGCCTGAATAATGAATAAACTGCTTTTATTAAATAAATATGGGCCACCTATACAAGGAAATTGTAAAGGCGCATTTTACCCGGTCTCTTGAGGTTAAATTGTAACATGTATACTTCTAGCTCTACTTATGGTAATATTTTGAATAGTTTCACAATAAAATGCTTTAGGCTTTCAAACTTTACGATAGAGTATTTAGGAAATTAAGTTTGCTTACTAAAAAGTAATAGAAAGCGGTAAGACAAATTGGGTCTAATGCTTTCATAATTATACTATTTGCCTTTTGTCTTGCAACTGCTCTTTACAGAGATGCTAATGAAAATTGTTAAACCTTTTGTGCACTTAGAGAAAATTTTGATGTGGTCTAGGCAGAAACCAAACAAGCTTATTGTTACTGTTAATGGTAGCGAAACTGCCTAGGATGTTGTGTTCTTCCAAATGGGAGAAGAGATGGCCACGTTTCCCGTTATAAGAGGCTTCCAGGAGTTTAGCTGCCTATGCTCTTCACCTATAAGAGATGAAACACATGCTGACATTTCCAAATTCACCTGATATGCTTTACTAAAAAAATTCTCCCCCCTTTTTTTTTAAGTTTCGGTCATCTGAGTTGCAAAAGTAACACGTATTTGTTGCAGCAATTTAAAAGAAACTGTAGTATCTCTATAAAATTGTCTTTGTTTTCCTCTCTAATTCCACTCTTCATATAACTGATGCTAAGTATTTAGGTTGCAAACTCCTTATTTTGTCCTTTGCTTGTATAAACATAAACATTAGATATACTAATAAGAATAATAGCTAATAACACTCTTGTAATGCTTAGGGTAGGTTAGGGGTTTTTTGTGTGTTTTTTTTTTTAAAGACTGGACATATATTATGCTATACATATAACCCTATGAAATAAGTATGAGGAATTATTCCATTTTATGGATTAGTAAAGCTGAGGCACAGAGAAGTCAAGTAATTTGCCAAACATCACACAGCTAGTGTGTGGCCCACATAACATTCAAATGCAAATAGTTTTAATTACTAAGCTATCTCTCATGCTTATCTTTCTGGTTGGTTTTGTGTAGGGGATTGTACCATATGTTTCCTATAACTTTTTTGCATGTCTAAAAAAAAATACCATTGGCTTTTTTCTAGGCAATAAAGAGAGATCTAAGATATTCTTGTGCCTGATGGCTTCGATTTCCATTGGACAGATGTATCATACTTTGTTCAACTACTCTATGATGAACATGCGGATAGTTTCTATTTTTTTTTGCCATTACCAACAA
>RCUC01138724.1:0-24755 GCA_003697995.1 Taxidea taxus jeffersonii | reverse complement strand
GGAAAATTATAGATCAAATGGTCTCCAGGAAAATATTTTAGTAGAATACTGGGAACAAGAGATTAGAAGTAATAGTTAGAAGTAAGAGGGGAGCACCTGGGTGGCTCAGTGGGTTAAAGCCTCTGCCTTCGGCTCAGGTCATGATCCCAGTGTCCTGGGATCGAGCCCTGAATCAAGCTCTCTGCTCAGCAGGAAGACTGCTTCCTCCTCTCTCTCTCTCTGCCTGCTTCTCTGCCTACCTGTGATCTGTATCTGTCAAATAAATAAATAAAATCTTAAAAAAAAAAAAGAAGAGGTCAGAAGTATTGGTTAGAAGTAACATGTACGGGGGTGCTTGGGTGGCTCAGTTGGTTAAGCGACTGCCTTCTGCTAAGGTCATGATCCCGGAGTCCTGGGATCAAGTCCCACGTCAGGCTCCCAGCTCCATGGGGAGTCTGCTTCTCCCTCTGACCTCCCCGCTCATGCTCTCTCACTCTGTCTCTCTCTCTCTCTCCCTCTCAAATAAATAAATAAAATCTTAAAAAAAAAAAAAAGGAAGTAACATGTACAAAACAGTGCTAACACAGTAGACTGAGTAAGTTCAATAGTTGTTTTAAATGAGGTACAAATTAAGAGGACAGGACATTTTTCGAGTCTGTCATTTTTTCCAAAGAAGTTGAAGCCAAGAAGGAGACGATAAACAAAGAAGGCATGAATGAATGTGTGCACACGCCCTCTGTAAGGACTTCATAAAATTAGTGAGACTCGAGCCCCTGTCCAGCTGGACCTTTTCCTATTTATCGACAATAAAGAATGCTGATGGAAGCTCCATCATCACTTGCCCAACCTTCATGATAAATTAGGAAAATATTTCAGTTTTGTTCTCCTTCCCACTCCTCAATCCAATAGCAAGTTAATTCAGAAACATCATGCTTTAGGGGAGTGAACCCACTTCCAAGGAAAGGAACGAGTTCCTTGCTATTGGAGAAAACCATAAACTCAGTATTATGTTTATTATTAATGGATCTTCCATAGTGGGGGAGCACATGAAATATGGTAACTCTATTTTAAAAGTCCTTTATTCTACCAAGTCATTTATGAGACACTGCACAAAACAAAATTCCTTCCCCAAACCTGCCAATTTGGAAAGGGTTTCTGAAAATATGGCCTTTTAAAAATTAAATTCGAAGCCTCCTAAAAATGAGGATGCTTTATTCAGTGTACTGCCACTTTTCAAAAAATTCAAACTAGAGGGTATTATGCTGAGCAGAATAAGTCAGTGAAAGACAAATATCGTACGATTTCACTCATATGTGGAACTTGAGAGACAAAACAGATGAACACAGTGGAAGGGAAGGAAAAATAAGATGAAAACAGGGAGACAGAGCGTAAGAGACTCTGAACTATAGACTGAACTATAGAACAAACTGAGGGTTGCTGAAGGGGAGGTGGATGGAGGGAACAGGGTAATTGGGTGGTTAAGGAGGGCACTTGATGGAATGAGCACTGGGTGTTATTTGCAACTGACGAATCACTAAAGCCTACCTCTGAAACTAATGATACACTATATGTTAATTAAGTTGAACTTAAATATTAAAAACGTGTAGGAATTATGAAAATAATTTTCCTCTCTTGGTGAACTTAAGGAAGAATCAAGCCTGAGCTATAACAGAAGTGAGTTATGTTACTCCATTCAGGTGGATGGTGTTCATTTGGACTTACAGAAAACTGAGCTTGGCATCTGCCCTTTGGAACCTCAATATTTCTAAGAGGAGATCTATATTTCTGAAACGGATATCCCACCAGGCCTTTTTGAATCAACTATTCCTATCAAGGTTATCCCTGCAAGCCATTATCAGTGTGGAGGTGAGTTAATATGAGTAGCCAAGAGCAATTAATAAATGTCAATTAAACCAGGTATTCTATTCTTTCTATAATCATAGGCAGAGATCCCAAGAGAGCCTTGTGCTAAGCCTGATTTTGATTATACCATAAGGTTCCTCTTCATTAATTAGAGGGCCTCATGAAGCATACACTTGTCTGCTGCTGCCAGGTCAACATCTGGACCCCCCAGCTCACAACCTCCCAAATGGCAGTCTATTGCACAAAACAGCTGAGAACTTCCATCAAGAATAATCAAGACAAATGCCCTGAAAATGAAGGAATAGCAGTTCTAAAGAGCCTCATTCAAGAGAGTTTGAACATGGAGCATGTTTTAAAAAGATAGGCTACATCATGCTGCAGTAAAAGTAATCCCAACTTGTACTGGCTGAGTCCAATACAAAGGTATTTCCCACTTATTCTATACTTGGCCATGAGTCAGGACCACTGTCCTTTCATGCAGCATCAATCCTGTGGCCCCTCCATGCCAACGTCTCCCTCCATGATCACAGGTGTGTGGGGGGAAGAAAGAACCAAAGAATCAAGCATCAGCAATTAGGTCCAACAGCCTAGAAATCACACACAGCATTTCCACTCACATTTCAATGGTCAAACAAGTCTCATGGTCATGCCTCACTTGAAGGAGCAGGAAACAGATCATCTTGGGGCATCTGACTGGTTCAGTTGGTTAAGCACCTGCCTTTGGCTGAGGTCATGATCCCAGGTTCCTGGGATCCAGTCCAGCATCAGGCTCCATGCTCTGCAGGGAGCCCTCTTCTCCCTCTCCCTCTGCCTGCTACTCCTCTTGCTGTGTGCGCTCTCCCTCTCTCTCTCTGTCAAATTAATAAATAAAATCTTAAAAAAAAAAAAAAGGAAAGAAAGAAAAGAAGATGAGATCATCTCATGTGTCCAGACAGGGAGAGGAACTTAATATATTGCTGAACCACAAGAATAACAAAAGTAAAATCTGAATTGAATAAATGGAGACTCTGAATATATTTAAAGCCACAGGATGGAAAACTCTAAGAACTGATTCGTGGTCAAAGAAGGGAACTCAGAGATGATTTACTTCAACCCAATGTAAACCCTTCTTTAGGAAAACAATCTTTACACTACTCCTTGCGTAACTCCTGTATATGAATTAGGCTTCCTGATTCATTGGTTTGCTGATGCTGTCGAGGACAAACTCCAAGGACAAGAGCTTCTCTGGGAAGGGACTGGGCAGTCCCAGTCTCCTGGGATGAACACCATCTCTTAAATTCTTCCCTGGTGCCTCGTTCATTTCACAAAAATAAAACTTGGTTGAAAAACATTCTCAAATTTTCTAATTTTCTGAGGCTCTTCTCCAGGGCAGAACATACTATAAATAGCTAACATGATACTTCATTCAGAGCAATCGCAGGTCCCTTCCCCAGCCCTATTCAAGTAAAGTTCCACAAAAACTGGCCTTGGGGCACTCAGCAAATTTTGTCACCCTCATGATTCCTTCTTTGAGTGATACCTGGACATCCCAGGTTATCTTAGTTCAAGGACAAGCGGCTAATAGGCATAAGTTGATTGAATTTATTTAAAATGAGCTGCATGAGTGACCTGAATGAGATGGCCTATTTACTGAAGGAGAAACTTGCTGCATTTTCCTGCTCACAGCCCTGTACAGAGAGCCATTGTCGGCAGGTGGGGGACGGAGCAGGGGAGGAGAAGAGAAAATGAGTTAATGCCATAGCCAATGATTCTGAAAAAGCCTCCTGCTCTGAAACTGATAACATGGGGGTGAGATCAGTTGAAGGGTTTCAGCACATTGGGTAAGGGGGCAGTTTAAAAGTTCAGGTCAAAGCAATCAGTAGAATTTACTCAAACATCTGTAGCTTCTTAGGGCTTTTAATGAGAATTTCCATATTAACATTTGGTTTTACCACGGTACTGCATAATTTTCTACTCAATTTACCCCTGACAGGTTACAGGCATCACAACATTCTTATCAAATTGACTTTCCATAATGTAGAAAGAGGCGGAAGTTTTATGATACTCTTTGCAGAATAAGGGGGAGAGGATACGAGAGAGAATAACTTTAAGGCAAGGAAACCCAAACCAGGCTCCTTTGAATATTTATCCTACTTTTTTTTTCATGAATTTTTAAAATTCATCAAAAATACATTAACAGTCCTGTTTTGCTTCACCCTGGGTATCATTGACAAAATAGACTGTGGTGTTCAGATCTAAACAGCAAGTCTTTATCTCAGCAACAGAAACTAATTGGGTCTAGGAAATAAACCCATTAACTCACATAGGAACTGAGGATGAGATTCAGTTTCTAGAAGTTTTCTTACCAAAAGAAATTCTGAAGAAACTCAGGAATCATCTGAAGCGTGGAGCACTGTGTAGCACTGGTGGAGGACCCTGAGTTATTAGATTCTATAGACTAAACGCTATTGATATATATATATTTTTTTACGCTATTGATATTTGATGGGCATATTATTTACTTAAAATATGAAATCTTTGCAGTGGGACCAAGAACTGCCACCTATACCCACTTCCTACAGGAAAGTGGCAAGATGTTAATAGCCTAGGTTTGAGTCCTGTGTTGTACTGCTATTACTGGAGATATATCACAACCCAAAGTAGCTGGATGGAAAAGTTTAGATGTGCTTCTGAAGGAATCAGTCCACTGGACTCCTTATTTATAGAGCTTCTAAATAACATATCTTAGGTAGGATTTATTCTGCAATGTTGTTCTTCCTCTCTCAAATCAATCCAGTTCAATTCTGTCTTTATTTGTAAGTACATTGATTTGAAATAAGCTTATGCTGGACTTCCATCCACAGAGAGGGTCCACAAAACTGGGGACAGAAGTCATGCTGTTCTTTTATCAAGAAGACCAAAAAAAAACAAAAACAAACAAAAAAATAAATAAAAAACAAAAACCCATCAGGGCGCCTGGGTGGCTCAGCTGTTGAGTATCTGCCTTCAGCTCAGGTTAGGATCCCAGTGTCCTGGGATCGTGCCCCGCATCAGGTTCCCTGCTCAGTGGGGAGACAGCTGCTTTCTTTCCCTCTGCCTGCTGTTCTGCTTGCTTGTCCTCCTTCTCTCTGTGTGTCAAATAAATAAATAAATCTTAAAAAAAAAAAAAAAGAAAACCAAAAAAACAAAAGTAGAAGTAACTGAAAAAGAGACATAAAACAAACAATCCTCTGTGTACCATGTTCATCAAAGTGTTAGACGAAAATTAGACATGAGTTTAATCCTTGATTGTATAAACAATATGAACTGTTTGACCTTCGCAATTGACACTTCCTTGCTCAAGTGGTCTAAGAGATCATTACATTAGACCCAGGGTCCTAGCCACCCCCTGGCCTTGCAAAGAACAATATTTTGAGAGTCAAATGAGATTAAAGTTCTTAGCTAATTTCCTGCTTTGAAAAATAACGTATACAGAAAGTTACAGAAGACAACTTTGGCTTAAGAGAAAGGAAATAATGCTAAGCTTGACAATCTGAAAGCAAATATATATCTGAAAGAAAATAAAACATAGAAAAGAAGGAAGAGTAGGCAGAGGTGGTGCCCAAGTATTGATATAAATAGAGGTATGATAAAGGCAAGCAAGAGAGCTCAAACAATAAAACTACCATCCATGGGAAATGGGGAGGAAAGTGAATTAAACCCTCATCTTTCATAACAGTGAGTCAACAGACTTCACGTAAAGTTAATAAATCAAGAAATAATAGATATGTTATGTAAAGTTAAGGAAGTAACCAAAAGAGAAAAAGAAAATAAAACCAGGATTTGGGACAAGAGAGGGAAGGAATGCATCATAAGCTCTTAAGTACTCTTTAAATTTTAAAAGCCACGCACGCTTATAATTTTTTGGAAAAATAAAGAGTAAAGAAAGAAGTAAAGAAATAATTGGGAAGCACACATTACATTGATTTACAGCACAGCCGAGGGCAGAGAACATCCATTTATAACTCTGACAGTGCAGTGAACAGTGGGTGGAAAGTGAGTTTTCATAAGCAGACATTCTGGCCCACACCAGGTCTGCCAAAAAGAGAAAGGAGCTGGGATGGGCAGATGTCAGCTAAAGGAGGGTCCCAGTGTGGAAACTTGGCTTTGTCATTTGACTTATGAGTTTGCCCCTCTCCCCTATCCCCTTCCCCAGGAGGCTATTTGTGACACCGACCTTCAGAAACCCAGATAGACACACCCAGAGTTTATCTTGCTGCATCTGTGTTCTGTTAAAATTAATTCTGCATCATCAAGAAGACAAGAATCATACATGTAAATCAAGTGATCCATGTAATTAAAGAAAAAAAATGAGCTAGGAATAAACAAGAGAGTGGCACTTTGGAGGGGGTGAGCAAAGGGTCCAACGTGGGTGATGGAACCCTCTGGGAAATGTTCAGGAAAGTGAAGCCGACTCAGAGAATATGACAGTCAGAAGAAGCCCAAGAACTTTCTCATCTAGGGATCTTAATCCAGATAGAATGCAGCGGTCCACACACTGAGATTGGGGGAAAAAAAATCTTTAATGAACCTCTGTCTGAAATGTAGTCTTAAACTGTGAATGAAAGCCACCAACCATAAGAGCACTATCATTGACACTTTGACACCTGTCAAAATGGCAGGTAATTGTGTATGGCATTACTATTTCTGCAGATATCTTAAAATATGGCTTACACTAATTATTCTTTAGTATTATAGTTGTTCTTAGATCTACTTAACATGTTAACAAATATATGCATACGTTACTCTAACCTAGATATGTTTTTAACATTTTTGTTATCCTACTTCAATAAAAGAGGTTTCTTTTATAAGCCTATGTATTTTATTGCAAGCATTTAAAAATTAATTCTGAGAAGAAGTCTACAGCCTTCACCAGACTTCCCAGGGGATCAATGACACACAGAAGTTAGCAATATCTGGAGTCCTGCTGTTTTAGTTTTCTATTTCTGTACAAAAAGCATTACTGCCAACTTAGAACCTCAAACACTGCAATTTATTGTTGCCGCATTTCTGTGGGTCAGCAGTCAAGTCACAGTTTAGTTAGATCCTCTGCTCAGGGTCTCACAAGACGGAAATCAAATTGTTGGCTGAGCTGAGGTCCTCATCTGGAGTTCAGCCTCTTTCTAAGCTCATTCGGATTATTGGCACGGTTTTAGCTCCTTGCCGCTTATAAGTCTGAATCTTACAGTTCCTCGAGGTTGCACACTATCCCCCTGCCCACCTGCCAAAGGCGGTTCTCTCTGCAACATGGAAGTTCGCTTCCTTTTAGGTAAGTCTTCCATTTCTTACCTATGAACCCTCTTTTATGAACTCAACTAATTAGGCCAGGCCCACCGGATATAATCTTCCTTCTGATTAACTCAAAATCAACTGAAGGAAAGACAAGCAAGGAGGGCTTCCAGGTTTCACCACTTACCATTGGCAGTTTGCTTTAAGAATTGTATCCCTTTAAAATACTTGCTTCTCCCAGTTGACAGCCATCCCCTGATGGAGGGCCTGTTGCTATGCTACCATTATCCTGTGACCAAGTATATGGGCTACTGGGGAGGGCAACAGCAGCCTGAAGGCACAGAACGCCTGAGGAAGGGGGAAGCTAATGGGCTCGGGAAACATTAAACAGTAGAAGTCCGGTTTGTAGTCCCAGATGTTGCCTACTTAATGGTAGTGCTTAAAGCCCACATTTGGCTCTGGACTGCCTCCCAAAATATGCCAGGTAAATACTGAAGGGCCAGAGGCTGATTTTTACCCGGTTTGGCTCTTGCGCACTGTGATGACTCAGACACCCAGGCGGTGGGTTTCAGACACAGGCAGAGCTGCAGGAGACCCAGAAATCGAGCTGACAGCCTATGAGTGCGCTTGAGCTCAGGTCAGCATCTCTATTCTCACGGCAAGGAAAGCCACCCATCACTCCAAACTGGGCATGGGAGAGAAGCGTTTCGGTGTTTCCCCCCTCCACAAATCCTAGGCAAACTAAAATCTGATGGTCCTTGCTGCAGTAATACAACTGACTTCAGACTGAAAAATTAAGTGCACCATCACACTTAACCTCCCCTAAGGAACCAACCCAGTGTATCGAATCCCCTATTTGCCAGATACCCACTCCAAGCACAAGACAAGGCTCCTTCTAAACTGCACTGTTTCGGTACAGTTCCCCAGCCTCAGCTCAGCCCCAGCATGGGGCAAACACAGTAAGTTCAGAATGATTCCAATTTATGTTGTATCAGAAGATGGCATACCATTTTAAGTGGGTTCTGTCCTTCTAGTGGAAGTGAAAAGGTGATTCTATATTTAGAATCTGTCCTAAAGATTTGGGATGGATAAGGGCGTAATCGGAGAGCTGCCTTTTTCAAAAGCCGACTGAGTCATCAGACTTCAGGTTATATATATTTTTAAAAATATCACCTTCATCCTAAAACATAATGACTTTTCAAAGCAACAAACCCTGATGGAATGAGCTCTCTCTTCTTCAGAAATAGTCTGCTGAGTTTCAGGTATCATCAGGCATACTGGAGAAAGGGAGTGTTCAGCAAAGAACCCATGTCCCCAGGAAGGTTGTGTTGAGGAGAGGCAGATAAGGCTTGGATTGTGGTGAATCAAGATACATAAACACCAAAAGAAGGTGGGGTATTGACAAATAGGCAAATCTCACATCCTTAGGCTTTTCTGTCTCTTGGATCCTATTGGCAGTCTGAGGAGCTGATGGGCCCTCCAACAGGATATTATTTTTCAATGCATAAGGCGAAATGCACAAGGGTACAAAGTAAAACCTGAATTGTATCAAAACTTACTAAATATTAAAAAACATAAATTTGTGATATAGTAATGTTTGTGCTACTTTATTGGAATATTAAATAACAAGAACTAGTGACAAGTCAAATAATATAATTTTAAAATACTGATAAAGTAAATGACATTTTAAGATATGGGGAACAATTCTGTTGTTATTAAAATAATTGTGATTATTTCTATTGAAGCCGAAGAATCAGATACTGTTGATACTACTGCAGTTGGCTGCCTATATACATAACTGAAGAGAATGCTACATTTCAGTGAAATAAAAATGTTTTACTTTTTTTTTTTCTTTACAAGTTCATGAACCTTCCTCCTAACTACCCAATTTGAGTCTGTAGACTACAGGTCAAGAACTAAAGAAAATTACCTTGTCACTGTAGATTAAATAATTCATGTCAAGAAAGTCAAAGCTTCTTTTACTAGATTAAGCTGATAATTGCTAAACCCCATTATCTTTTCTGCAGTTTCAAAGAGTGAGAAAAATGAAGGAAAATGGATTTTTTTGTAGAATTTTATAATCATACTAGACTAGTAGAAGGGTAGAAAACCCTATTTAATTTTAATTCTGCCTCTGTGGAGTCAAGAATATATACAACATGCAAATATACACAACCAGTTTTCAAATTAAAATACTGACCCAGGATCATTGGCACTGGAAACAAAATAAAAATAAAAATCAGGGGCACCTGAATGGCTCAGTCCTTAGGCGTCTGCCTTTGGCTCAGGTCATGATCCCAGGGTCCTAGGATCAAGCCCCACATCGGGCTCCCTGCTCAGCAGGAAGCCCACTTCGCCCTCTCCCACTCCCCGGTTTGTGTTCCTCCTCTCTCTCTCCTCTGTCAAATAAATAAATAAATAATCGTTTTTAAAAAATTTTTAAAATTAAAAAAATAAAAACCAGAGTGTAGTTTTCAAGCACCAGGAGTCATGAGAACATTGGCTTGCTGCCTAGAGCTCAGAGTATACCTCCTACAATTCTGTCTATGACATAAGGAAAGATTTTTTTGCCCCTTACCTACTGTTGCTTCTGAAGAAAAACCCCCTTTTTGAGAGAGTTACTCACAACCAACCTCCATATGAAAAAGAACCAGGTTATACTTTCCTCTGAGTAATGAAGTCCATTTCATCTGCTCATAGTTAGGAAAATCCCCAAATACAAAAACATATTTATAATCACATTTGAAGTAGAGCTTATCATCCCCAAAGGAAGATACTTTGCTTTATGAAATAATTCCCTATGGTAGCTTTAACTCAATCAACTTAGTCAAATGCCACCTTGTGCTAGGAACTCCGCGAGGTGGTAAAGGTATAAGCATCAATTAGAAAAATACCTTGTCCTAGAGGGGCTCACTCTTAGGTGGGAATTCCTTGGAACTGAATGTCACCTGTGCCCATTACTGTTTTAAAATTCATTATGCTTGATGGAGACACTGTGTTCAGGGAACAGGAGAACTTGGAGACAGAGCTTTAGAAGCCATGGTTAATTGAAGACAGTGACCAGACATAAAGATAAAGCCTCCCAGGATTCTGAGGGAGTAGGATGAAAGCAAGGTTATTTTCTCTCAAGGAAGCAGTGATAGCAAAGAGCTGTGACCATGCCTCTAGGGTCACCTTTGAGGGCAGAGGCTTTGGAAGGGACACAGGGTCATAAGAAACTCTAAGAGAAAGACTGGAATAAGAATGAAGCCAAGAAGTTAGTAGGCCTGCCTTCTTTCCCTATGGAATAGCGAGTCTACATCTTCAATGCACTTGGTGTGACTGGATTTCTCTCTAGGAGCTGGAGAAAGAACTGTATGCTATACCCAAGCAGGAAAAGGTCAAACCAACCTGCTCCTCACCAGCCACAGGATGAGAGACACAGGAGTCGTGTCAAACTGACAAAGGCACAGAATCCGCAGGCATGGAGGTTCAGAACCTCATTTCCTGGGTGTTCAGGGAGCAGGAGAGGTGGGCAACAAAGTTTCAGAGAGCCAGGGTCACATGAGAAATCAATGCATGCACACTTGTCAGGAACAGCACTCGGGTGTGACATGAATCGCACCTTGAATGAGGATGTTAAATGTATGATTCCAGAAATAGACTCTTAACAAAAGGACTGAAACCATAAAATTGGCAGTTGCGCAACAGACTGTGAAGGACTGAAAATGGTGTGCTAGTGTGTGTCTTATACTCTCACACTGTGGGGGCTTTGGCTCATCGTGTGCTGCGAGTCAGCCCCTTTTCTTCTCTAGCAACGGGAATCACTCTCCCAAGTTCTACCCCAGTGAACCAGTGTGGTTGGAAGAATATTCCCAAGGGAAAACTCTCTGTGGATTTTGTGCCCCTAGCAATCTGTGGGTGGAATATGGGCCCTCCATCCATGGCCACTGCCAAACATGCAGTGTTTAAGGAAGATGCTTATGGATTCAGAGAGTCAAGGTCACAGCCAAGGAATACCTGGGCCACAGAAGTACCTAGATAATTCATAACGTGGAGAGCCTTATGACCTGACCTATCACAGATTTTGTCAACCAGGTACTCTGAGTTCCAAATGCCAAAAACACATGAGATATGCTGTAACCACACACACACACACACACACACACACACACACACACACTTCTGGCTTTTTCTTTAAAGATTTTTATTTATTTATTTGACAGACAGAGATCACAAGTAGGCAGAAAGGCAGGCAGAGAGAGAGGAAGGGAAGCAGGCTCCCCACTGAGCAGAGAGCCCAATGTGGGGCTTGATCCCAGGGCCCTGGGATCATGACTTGAGCCGAAGGCAGAGGCTTTAACCCACTGAGCCACCCGGGCACCCCTGACTTTTTCTTTAAACATAAGAAAACCCATTAGGCAGAGAAAATCAAAACTTGTGAGAGAAGAAAATGATGAAGTGTGTTATAGGCCTTAGTAAAGAAGAAAAAAAATCTGTTTTAAGACCTTGAATTAGCATTAACAGAAGGCAGAGGGGGAGGGAATATAAGAGCAGAGTAGCAGCAGACAAGAGCCACGGGGGGCTGCTCACGGCCCCTGCTGGTTCTCCTTCCAGATCTCTCCCCATCCTTATGTCGGGGGAGGTCTGTATAGGAAGAGACTAGGGAATGGCAGTTGGGAGCAAGTGATGGTTTAGTGTTTGCCTTGAAAATCCATTTTCCCAGCACAAACAGTTTATTTAGATTTTATGTCTCAGACTGTCTTCATTTGCATCCCCTGGATACAGCCTCTGATTCAGAACTATTACTCAAAGCGTTTTCCAGGGCGTGCTTTCTCAGGAGATACGTTTATGGTGTAAGAAAGGTGGGACTGAGCAGGGAGAAAATATGGCCCTCAGTGCCATTACAACAGAGACTTTGATAACCTTACAAGGAGCTCTGGAGCTGGGATGACCTCGGTTGTCTCAATAGAGGCAAAAGAGTCAGGCCTTTGTGTCGTTGGTCAGTCACTGCCTCTCCTGCCTCTCCTTAAGCACATCAGGCCCTTCAGACCATGGGCAATTTCCAGGGAGGGCCCCCATTGTGAGCAGCCAACAGCTGAAATTTCTGACAGCTGTGGGGGGGGGGGGGGGGGGGGGGATTGCCATCAAGAGGGGATCTGGATGACACAACATAATATCCACCATACAGATCAATAAATAGGAGCATGCTGATGGAAATCATGGAGGCCTCAGGGCCCTTCTCTCTGCCTTCCTCCTTCTCATATCATTAGGCAGTGTTCTCATGTGAGCCAAGCTAGAAGTAATCAGTGCCTGGTTGACCATGAACACACTGGTACACCATCACCCCCTTTGGCCATCAGCAGTCATTCACACTGGGTACCAACTGCTCTTTCCTACTTTCATATCCCCAGGTTTGTGATCACCAGTCTCCCAGTGTGGGGAGGGGTTTTCCCACCAACAAGCAGTTCTTAGACACCAGCTGGGTGTCCTATAATTCAACTAAATTGTGATACTATCTACTTAGAGACAGCATCGAATTCCACAGGTTAAGGGCTTAGTCCTATAAGACTGCCCACCAACCCCATTTCAGATGACAGTGGCAAGTCCAGATTGTTACCTGTGCTTTTGACCAACCAGCTACAGATGGAATGTTCCAAATCACTCTTTGGGTCTGATTAATTTATTGGAATGGCTAACAAAACTCAGAACTCAGATGTTCTACCAACTAGAATATTATAGTATTATAGATTACTATAGATTATTATTGGTTTATTATAAAAGTATACAACCCAGAACAGCCAGATGGAAGAGATGCATAGGGCAAGTTTTAGCGCAAGGGCACAGAGTTTCCCTACCCTCTCCAAGCAGGCACTCTTCCCAAATACTCATCTGTTCCTCAACCCCAGAAGCTCTCTGAATTCGGTCCTTTCGGGTTTTTATGGAGGCTTTATTATACAGGCATGATTGAGTAAACCATTAACCATTGGCAATTGATCCAATCTCCAGCACCTCTTCCCTTGAAGAGGTGAGGGGCTAGGACTGAAAGTTCCAACCTTCTCATCACAAGGCTGGTTCTGCAGGCAACCAGACCCCATCCTTAGGTGGGGTCTAAAAATCATTTTATTTGCATAATAAGAGACATCTAGCTCTTCTTCAAGAAATTCCAAGGTTTTTAGGAGCTTTGTCCCAGAAAAGGGGACAAAGCCCAAATATACTTTTTTTTTTTAATTATAAATCAAAATGTCACACCAACTCCTCAGGGCATGACTGGATTCTCTCTTGTTCTAACTGAGCATCTTAGTGTTTCAGCATCTGAGAATGTTTATACCAGAAGAGCCTCAGAGACCTATTATAAACTCCTAGTTCTTTCAGCTAGAGGGAACTGATAAAGGCCACACAGCAAGAATTAATGTCAGCTTCCCACTACTGTGGGAGACTGACTAGAGAATAGAAAGCAGGAAAGAGCTGTGGATGAGGGTGAGGACTTGGACACATGGAAGCCTGAATATTCTGAGACACTGGGAAGGGATACAGCTCAGTTACTACCTGTGAAGGTTACAGATTCCACCCCCTGATACTCTTTCCCTTTTACCCAGCTTTGTGGCTTGTGGCCCAGGAAGGAGAAATTTTAAAACATTTTTATTACCCACATGGTATGAATCAGCCATTTCTTGATTGTGTGTGAGTCATCTACAGCTGAGATGACTTGACATCCGTGTTGGCTTGAAGCAGCCTCATTTTACCCCTGGGATCCTGGTGTAATTATTAAAAGCATATCCCTTCACTGCCCAGAGAGGTCTTGTTTGGTCAGTATGGTTACCTGAGCTAGAGCCAAGTGAGGCTTTCAAATATTACAGAGTCCTAGCGTGGCTTTCCCACACCATCTCTCCTATTTTTAGGTCCAGAGGTTTCCTCCATGTTCTCCTCTCTTGCCTGGGCACCCTATTGGTCAGTCTCCCTTACACCAGTGTTTGCTTATGGAATATGGGTGGAAGTGAGGTCACCACTTCCAGAAACTGGCCTTAATGCGAGTCTGTCTCCTCCCATCAATCCCCAGTACAGCAGATGGTAAGGACCTAGAGAAGGGAGAAGCCACAAGATAGAAGTCGCCTGGGTCTCTGAATGCCTGATGAGCAAAACAAAACCAAACAAACCACATTAGACTAAGGTGAGCAAGAAATAATTTGCTATCGTTTTAAGCCACTAACATTTGAGGTTAACTGCTACCGCAATTAGACTCCATAACTAACACACTCCTCTCCCAGATCTCCATCTGCAGCCTTGCCCTGGCTTTCCTAGGAGCAGAGACTAAGCCAGGGATTCAGATGCATATGACTCATGGAAGAAGGGCTCCTAGAAGGAGAGGAATCAGGGAAGGCTAAGAGGGCAGGGGAAGTTGCTGAGCAAGGATATGGCGGGAACCATGGGGTCTTCTGAGACCCTTTTGAGCGAAACCCCCTTGAAACATGGGAGTTGGTCTTTCTACCTCCCTGTGAGTTCATCATTGGCTTTAAGGTGCCTCCTAGGGTTTGGGAGAAGAGAAAGGCATTAGTGGCCCTGAGTGCTGAGGGCAATTTTTCATTTGGAGCATGAGGGTTGGAGAAGGAATCTGTGAGTCCGCAGCAATCCATACACACAGCATCTGAGGATAGGGGCATCAGCCTCCTAAAGGGGACCTGGACAGGACATCACTGCTTTGCATTCACCTGCATTACAAAAATCACTATGAACCCATGTCAGTGTGGCTTTAATTACCAACTTGGACCCCCTAAAATAAATATTTTGACTGGGAATTAAGAAAGCCTAAGGAGAATTAAAATCAATCAATAGAGTTCTCTGTTGCAAGCAATTAAAATATGTTTTCAAAATGATTCTGGCTGGTGGGGGTAGAACATGGGCAAGATGGGTAAAGGATAGGGGGAGATACAGCCTTCCAGTTATGGAATGATAAGTCATGGGGATAAAAGGTACAGCATAGGCAATATAGTCAATGGTATTGTAATAGTGTTGTATGGTGAAAACACTTGTGCTGAGCACAAAATAACATATAAAGTTATCAAATCACTATGTTGCACACTTGAAATAATGTGACAGGGTGAGTTAACCATACTACAGTTTTAAAAAGGACTGGGGTCAATTTAGCGGAAGAGGAATTTATTAGCAAAGGGTATTATTAGCAAGAAAGATTTTTTTTTTAAAGATTTTATTTATTTATTTGTTAGAGAGAGAGAGTGAGCGAACACAGGCAGACAGAGTGGCAGGCAGAGGCAGAGGGAGAAGCAGGCTCCCTGCCAAGCAAGGAACCCGATGTGGGACACGATCCCAGGACGCTGGGATCATGACCTGAGCCGAAGGCAGCCGCTTAACCAACTGAGCCACCCAGGCGTCCCAAGAAAGATTTTTATTAACAAGTAGCTCCAGAAATTGGTGGGAAGTAGGGGGAATGTAGTTTGTAAAAATGGCAGGAATCAAGGAAGGTCACGCAGAAAGAAACATAGCCAGTTCACCACATCCAAACAATATGCTACTGAGGCACTCTCAGTGCTGAACACCACTGCCGTCATCTCCAACTTTACCCTCTAATAAGTGTAAGTATGGAGTGCCTTATATGTGCTCTACCCATACAACTTTAGGGTTGACAAGTTTAATGCTTAGAGTGAATGCAGCAGAAGAACCATCCGGGAGCTGGCTGGAGCACTCTGCTGAAAAGCATGAGCACTTCTGCCCATTCTTCCACCATCTGAACTTTATGCCATTGGCCTTTTAAGCCTTTGGAATGTCAAGAGATCCCTTCAAAAATGGAAATACCTTTGACATTTTTCTTAACACCTTAGCTATCAGCCAAAACTATAGTTAGGACCAGGTTCTAGTTAGCTAAGGACAAGGCAGTAATGATTTGGGGTATCACATGTTCAGATGGAAAAAGAAATGCTGGTGTACAATGACAGATCTGGGTGTACTTAGAGTTTTTTGAGGCATTCATTGACCACATGGGGTTTCCTTGCTAGGGCCTTGCTTTTGTTTTCAAGTTGGTAATGAACGTCAGCGGAAAGATCTATCATTTCCGAAACCAGAGCCCATCACCCATCTTCAAGAAGTGGTACATTGACTACAGAGCACAACCGGGCCCTACTTCTGACTCCAGTACAGAATCTCCAGCCCTTCTGGATTCTCGACACCAGGAGACTCAACTAATGGGCTATTTTACTTGTGTATATTTTAAAATAAATTGTATTTTAGCTGGTATGGTAAATTTCAAAAATGACCTCCCTGGGTCCACGCCTGTTGCCCAGATATGATTTTCCAGCTCTTCCCACCAAGATGTGGAGTCCATTTCCCCACTGTCTGAATATCGCCAGTTTTGAAACTTATTTTGGTCAACAGAATGACAGAAGTGTCAGCTTGTCAGTTCTGAGTCTTAGCCTTGTAAGGGGTTGCATGTGCACTTCTCTTCTTTCCTGGGGCCCTGCCCTGGCTAGGATAAGAGACACATGGAGCAAAAATAGGCTATCCCGGTGGAAGTCATTTGGAAACATCCAACCCTAACCAACCTGGGTGCTGACCACAGACAAGTAAGTGGACCTAGCCTAGGCCAGAAGAACCACTGAACTGAGCCTAGGCCAGAAGAACCACTGAACTGAGCCCAGCCCAAATCACGAACCTACAGAATCATGCATTAACAAAATGGTTGTTTAAGCCACTAAGCAAAGGCGTGCTTTGTTGAGCTACAAAAACCAGCTACTAAGAGAGAGAATTAGCTTTTGTCAGATGGCCACAGGCAGCATAGAAAGATAATCAAAGTCTGGGCGATCACACTCACGTGTATCTTCCCTAAGACTTTATCTTCTGTTTAGTATTCCCTATATGCCAGGACTGTGCAGAGGCCTGTGAGTCTCAGTCATTTGGCAGGCATTAATTATTTGACCATGTATCACTGCCATTTCCAGGAGAACTTGATAATACCCAACGGCTGCTCACTTCCAATTCCAAGAAAGCTAAGAGAAGACAAAAAATAATAATGGGTCTCAACACATTTGTAGTAATCACTGGCTGCATAATTAAAATAGAAATCTGTCATCTACAGCCAGGGGTAAAGCAGGTAAAATTAAACATAAACTGTCATAAAAATAATTAAAAACTAGGCTTTTAAATTAAAAGACATCTTTTAATAATTAGTTAACATTTGCTGTTGTTCTAAACAGATTTGCCGTTAACCTTTAACATGTTGCTCAGGCAGTCCTTTCTTAGCTGAATTTTAATTATGCTTGAGGGAAAGTAAAAAAAGTGATCTATTCATTAATCTATTAAGTGCCTGTTCTGTATAAGGTAGGCCTTCAGTGGGATGCCTCAAAGAATAGGACAGTCTACGCTTTCAGTAATATGACCATACAGAAGGGAAGATAAGTGCTCCAAAATATCACTTAATTGTTGAGTCTTAGTTAATTGACACAAAGAGAAGGCCTTCTCAAGAAGGTAACATCTGAACTACTTGTGGAGATGGGGCACGAGGTTGGTATTTAGAACATACCAAGGCCATACATGGCTGCAAAGGAAGCAACAGATGGACAACTTCAGAACTATGTTCAACAGCGGATTAAGTTCTAGCAACTCTCAGGAAGGGGACTGTCAATACTCTTGTTTCAGAAAATAATCCCTATTCATCCCTTAGAGGTCCAGCGAAGTTTTCTTAAGCAAATAAATCTTCTTAGAGCTATACATTCTAGCAGCAGAGGAATGAGAGTCATGAGGCAACTCTGGCTAAAAGAGCTTCTGCAGAAAGACCAGGAATCTGATTTCTCCCAATTCCAGTTGTCCCAAGTCACAAAAGTGTCATGACTATCTTTTGTTACCTTTCTGGGGGCCCATCCCCTGTTCCCTGGGTTGAGTATTTCCAATGAATTGTGTATTTGGCATTACAGCATCACTATGGCTTTAAGACAATGTTTGATTTGGTCTGCCTAAGTTGGAAGGAACAGAACTGACTTTGAACAAGGAACAAATGTTTCCCTCCTCACAAATAGAAGCACCCAGCTCCTGCAAGTACATCTCCCTCCTACCTGCTTCTGTCCCCAGTTACTCTGCCTTTCCTCTAGATGGTGTGGGTAAAAGATCCATGATCCTAGACAAAGCATACTCCCCCTATCTGCACCAACCTTTTCCTTTTCAACACTCAAGGCCATCAATTCATCAGTGTTTCCCTCTTTTCTGTATTGTTATTTTTTTCTTGTTCTTATAAGTCACATGATTGTATTTTTCCCATTTATAAAGAAAATGATTTTCCCTTAAACATTTCTGTCTTCCAGAGAACAAACAAAACTTTTTACTTTCTCCTTTCATAAAACTCCTTAAAAGAGAAATCTATACTCACCATCACCAATTTCTCCTGTTCCATTCTCTATTAAAACCATGTCAACCAAGCTTTTGCCCCCTCATTCCAATTAATATCTTCTTACAAGATCATCAGTAGTCTGCATGCTTCTCAGGCTAACAGTTGTCTGTCCTTATCTCAGTTGACATGTCATTAGCTTTGGACAAAGTTGAAAACTCCCTCCTCCTTGAAAACATTTCTTAATGTCCATGGCATTGCATTCCCATTGTTTCTCTCCTGTACTCTAAGCACTTATTCTAAGATTCCATTGCTGGTTCCTCACCATCTTCATGGTATTGGCAATTCCAAGGACCCCAGGGTTCAGGCCTTGGCTTTTGTCATTGTTTTATCTGAATTCATTCCTTTGATGATCTCAACCAGTCTCATGGCCTTGAATAGTTTCAGATATACACACGAGCGTATAAAAGTGGCTCCAAAATTCATCTCCACAGCCTGGACCTCTCCTCTAATCATCTCACTATCTGATGGCCTCTCTACCTGAATGACTAACACATACCTTAAACATTACAGGCCCAGGTTGAACTTCATCTTCTTTTATTACAGGACCTTCACTGTCCTTCCCATCTTAGCAAATGGAAATTCATTTCTTCCAGCCGATTGAGCAAAAATCCTTTCCATCATCCTTAACACTACTCTCTCATACTGCATATCTGAACTATTAGCAAACTTAATTGACTAGGCATCAAAATATTTTAAAAATCCAACCAATTCAGTGACTTATCATTACATCTACTAGAAGACCCTTGGCTAGCCACCACTATCACCTATAATATCGTGATGGCTTCTTATCTTGTATCTACACACACACAGACACACACACACACACACACACACACACACTGTCCATTCACAGGCACCATTAGCCTTTGTAGTTTCTTTTCTTCTTTCTCCTTTCTGGTTTTCCTTAGCTATCTTCATAGAGGTCTTTCTTACTTCTTTCTTTAAGAAAGAAGTAAGAGTTGCCATCTTGTTTTGTAAGGTCTTCCTCCCTGGCCTTTTTTCTAGAATGTCAACCACCATCACCACCACTATTCTTCCCAACCCCTTTCTTGCTTGACTTTCTTCTCCTTAGCAGCTCTATCCATCTAAAGTTTTACGTATTATATTTATTGATCTCTTGTCTATAAATATAAGCTACACAAAGTTAAGGATTTTAGGCGAATCATAGCTTGTATTGATTTCATTCTTGTTACCAGCCAATCTTTTTTTTTTTTTCCTGAACCTAACACCTTGTCAGGTGCTTTGTAGTTTATGCCAAGAGAGGTTGATTATATTTCTCTGTCCCATTGTTGTTGGGCTCAGTCATAAAACTTGCTTTGATTAATGGAATTTAGGCAGACATGGTTGTGTGGCAGATCCAACCCTAGGCTTTAAGAGGAACTATATGTTTCCATACCCTTCTTATACTTTTGTCATTGCTATGGGAAGCACATGCCTCATGTAGATACTGGTCCCAGAAGGTTATGAGCTATATGTTGTACACTCAAACAACCTATAGAACCTGTAGGTTAGAGTCTTGCTCAGCTGAGCCTAAGATTGATCAGCCAGACCCTAATCACCTGACATATACACAAAAGAGAAATAAATCCATATTATTTTATGTCACTGAGATGCTGAGATTGCTGTGCACCAACAGCCAACTAATATACTGTTACATCCAGAGATCCTGGCACATAATAAGTACCTGATTTAAAAAAAACTGATGAATAAATATCCACAAATCATTTTATCTTTGGGAGTCATTAGTGCTTACCAAATATTCTTTGTGTCTTCTTACAGAGACCACAAGGCCATGTGACAAGTTCCAACCAATGAATTATGAACTAAAGCAACAGTGTGTCATTTCCAGGCTACAGCCTTTATTGCAAGACATTCTAAACCTCTATTTTTCCCTCTGGTAGTGAGAAGGAATTTTTGCAATGATAGCTGCTGTCTGTACAGGAGCAGTGAACAGACCCTCCTGCTCACCTGCTCGACATGTAACTTTCGTGAGAAAGAACCTGTTGCTGCCTTTAAACACTGAGATTTCTGGTTTGTTTGTTACTATACCATAGTCTAACTTATACCTTATCTCTGCAAGACAATATACAAATGAGACATAGGTTTAGAGTCATTTTAAACAATTCCAAGTGGTATGGGGATACCATCCTTATATCCTTGTTTTGTGAGGTAGTAAGTTTTCTTTTCTTTTTTTTTTTTTTAATGACATTTTTTTTTTATTTGTCAGGGAGAGAGAGAGAGCACAGGCAGAGGCAGAGGGAGAAGCAGGCTCCCTGCCGAGCAAGGAGCCCGATGTGGGACTCGATCCCAGGATGCTGGGATCATGACCTGAGCCGAAGGCAGCTCAACCAACTGAGCCACCCAGGCGTCCCAGGTAGTAAGTTTTCTAACAGAAGTTTTTGCCTAAAGGAACTTGGGTTGAGATCTGGAAATAGACACCTATTGGATGTGTGACATTAGATAAATCATTTAAGCACTCTGGCCATGCTTCTTACTTGACAAATAGGACTAATAATATCCCTCTCAGAGGTTATTGTTGTCATTCATTCATATACCTGGCATTTATTGAGGATGTTTTGAGCTCAGATTTTGAGCTCAAGGAGCTTAATGTCCAGGTGGGGGCAAGCCAGAGGCCAATATCACTGTGTTAGCAGGCATGGCATGAGACATCTGGCAGGGGAAGCAGGAAGACACCATGCATGACTCAGAAGCAATTACCTGGGCCAGAGAAAAGCATAACTTGGAGCCTAGTTTCTAAGCAAGCATCATTCTCCATGCTTAGCTCTCTGGCCCATTAAGTTGCTCTCTATCACTTCTTTGCAAAAGTGCCTGCTTCTCATTCAAGAGTACCTAATGTTTTATTTTTATATTTTTTAAAAGATTTTATTTATTTATTTGAAAGAGAGAAGGAGAGCATAAGCAGAGACAGGGAAAGGGAGAAGCAGACTCCTCACTGACCAGGGAGCCTGACACAGGACTCCATCCCAGGACCCTGGGATCACAACCTGAGCCGAAGGCAGATGCTTAACTGACTGAGCCACCCAGGGGCCCCAGTACCTAATGTTTTAAACATGAGTTTGCTGTCCCGGATAGCATCATGGCCCTAGAAAAGTTGATGTCTGGTAAACTTCCAATTCCTACAGAACCATTTCAGGCCATTGGAACTCCTTGCAACTCTCTCTCCTTCACTGAGGCCATTGCAATCTTTAGTTATAAATTTTGTGATTGTTTAAACACCAATCACCTCACTCAATAAGTTGTTATGTTTCATGAGGACAAAGTCTATTTGATATACCCAGTGCATAGTACAGTGTTGATATATAGTAAAAGTCCAATAAACAATTGGTGAATGAATGAATAGATGAGTGTCAGGTCTCCCATCTCTACTGTGTCACTCCATCCAAATCATCACTAAAGTTAAGTTCAAAAGTGTTTGATGAATCTGAATGCTTAAAGGGGAAAATATGCAAAATAAAATGAACTTACTAAAGTATAACCTAAACTTTCCTATGCAGAAACTTTTATATTTTAAAAGAGATCCAACATACCAATTTCAAATTTTGAGATAAATAAGTACTAGAAATGTAATGTACAACATGATGACTATAGTTAGCACTACTGTATAAGAGAACAAATCCTAAGAGCTATAACAATAATTTTTTCTGTTCTTTATATTGTATGTATATGAGATGATAAATGTTAGCTGAACCTACTGTGATAATCATTTCACAATATGTATAAATCAAACCATCATTTCATGTGCCTTAAACTTTACAATGATGTATATCAAATACTTCTCAATAAAACTGGAAAGAAAAAAGAAAGATATTTAAGCCAAATTAAAGACTATCTAATGGTGGAATTTCTGTCTAGAGGGATATTTAATAAAAAAGCAACAAGAAAGTATTTTGAAGCATTTTTCACATACATTATCATTCTGTTTTTCAAATTACACCATCTGTGTAATTGTTTACTTGTAAGATTGACCAAGACTAAGAGAATAGAGAGGCAAAAAAGCATTTGGAAAAAAAATACACAGTTTTTCCTAAATCTGGATAATTTTTATTCATCCTACCTTCATTAAAAGTAAGGAACTAATTGAATTAAGTGTGTGCTAGAAATTAGAATAACTACCCTTTGAAATGTAAATATCTGGGCACATAAAGAACAATTAAGGAAGCAGCCCAGATAAAGAGTCTGTAATGAATTCTGATGTAGCCAAACATTTAGGTTGTGCTTTTTATGCCACTTTATTTGGAAATGCTTCACCATAATGTGACGTACCAAAATAACTTAGGCAAGAATATTTCTTTTTTTTCTTTTTAGCAAGAATGAACTGTAAAACATTCTGTGCTTGGATATAAAACTGAAATCAAAGTACTCAAGAAGTAATTCCTCACCATAAATGCTAACTCTGTAAAGAGTAAAAGAGTAACAAGTATGTAAAGAGTGTGGGCTTCCATCTGAGTGTTGGGATGCTGAACCAAATTATATAAATACTTGGTTTGTATGGAAAATCAACTCATTTAGCACTGTGTCAATGGCTCTAAAAACTGCATGTTTCTTATTTTATACATATCATCTGCTCAATTTGCCTTTAATTTACTGTATAAGTAGTGTGACCTCATTTTATGGAGATGAAGACAACCTCAGATTCATTCAGAAGCAATAATTATGGATTGCAGAAGGATAACATAATGAGAAGATCCCGTTTGCATAAAATTGCTATTTTAATGTTGGATGCCAGTGCTGGCTTTATCAGGGTTTGACACATCTGCCAGACTCAGCTACGGCTCCAATGGGAAACAAAAATGTAAGAGGAGTGCTGAAAATGTTGAACTCTATTAGATTCAGGGATGGGCATCTCAGCTGACGTCACACGTTATCTTTCTCTGTAACAGCATTATCACGGGACTGCCAGCTTATTAAGCATTTATGAGGATTATTTCAATTCAGACTTAAAAACAGCCCTACGAGGTCAGTGCTATTATTAATATCATTCCCATTTGACAGGTAAAGAAAATAACTTGCCCAAAAGCCATGCAGTTAAATAATGGCAGAACCAAAACAGTAGATCTGAATACAAAGCCCAAAGTCCTATTACCTCTTCTTTTTATCTATCTTTTATTCATGTATCTATCTCTCTCTCTCTCTCCTCTTCCCTATCTCCATCTGTCCATCCAACCATGTTCTCTATCTGTTATTCTCTGTATCTTCATATATCTCTCTGTCTTTGTCTTTCTCTGTTCTCTTTCTAGCTCTGTGTCTTTCTCTGACTTGGTCTCAGTCCTCATGAGTTTCTTCTATCTGCCCTTCTCTTATTCCTTGTTTCTCTGTCTTCCATTTCTTTTCTTTCCTTCACTCTCTCAATCCCTCTATTCATATAATTCTTTACCTATTACCCATATATATATCCATCCCTGTATTTGTCTTGATTTCTTTATTCATTCATCCATCCACTCAATGCTTTCCATATCTCCATATGCTTTTCTGAATCTGTTATGTACTTTCTATTCTTCTAGGTTTCTCTCCCTGTCTCCGTCTCTCTCTCTCTTCCTCTCACTTTCTCTCTATTCTCCCTCCTCTTTCTCTCCATTCAAAGTCACCGTTTATCCAGGTATTTTAGGTGTGACCTTTTCCTCTGTCCTGTCTAAGGTCCCCAGGTGTCAAAGTTATATGCCTTGCAAAGACAGTAAAACATTCATGTATGACTCAACCAAAGGTCATTCCTGTTGCTACTTGATGAAAGACAAAGTACTGAAAGAAAATTATGCATGGGTCTCTTGCATTTCCACATATATTATAAGTGAGGCACCAAATGCCTTTTGTTTCAGATTATCTTTTCAAATATGTTTGTACACTGAGCAGCCTCGGAAGACAAAGATAGTGTCTTCCTCTGAAGTGGAGGGCAGGTTTGCTTACACCCTGGGAAGGTAGCGACTGTATCTCCTTCTGGAGGAAAGGGCAGGCCTCCTTACTCTCAAGGGTAAATAAAATAATGCCCCAGTGAGCAAAAGGAGGGCATACCTGCCCATATGCAATCCAGGTTCTTCTCTTGTTATGAAAACCTCCTACATGTACAGACATCTATTTGGGCATCTGTGTAGCCCCTGTTGGACTTGAGGGTCAGGAGAACCGAAACAAATGTGCTAGTGCTCATGCTGCTGGCTGTGTCCTCGGTAATAAAGTCCTGTATTCTGCATTCTGCCAGCATCCGTAAAAAGGGCAGCAGGCTAACTCATTAGCTAGCAAGTGGCTAAAAATCTCAGCCCCTTCACAGTTTCTACCTCAAAGC